>OY770010.1:59147223-59447223 GCA_963669245.1 Quercus cerris | reverse complement strand
CACTCAAAAAAAAAATAATAAATAAAAAAATAAAAAGTTCCTATAGTGGTGTGTGTCAAATGCCACTATAGTTCCATCTCTTACTAGGGCCTATAGTGGCTTTTGTCAAATGCCACTATAGATGTTTTTTTCTCCAGTGACACTTATTAAAAAAACCCAACCAAAAAAAAAAAAAAAAAAAAAAAAAAGAAATAAAAGGTGCCTATAGTGGCGTTTGACAAATGCCACTATAGGTCCTTCTCTTAGAGGGCCTATTATGGCATTTGTCAAACATCACTATAGGCGTTTCTTTCTCATCTAGCCCTTATTAAAAAAAAAAAAAAAACCAACCAAAACAAAACTAAAAATAAATAAAAAGTGACTGCAATGGCGTTTCACGAACGCCACTGTAGGAGGGCCTATAGTGGCTTTTGTCAAACGCCCCTACAGGTGTTTTTTCTCCTCTGGCCCTTATTAAAAAAACCCCAACCAAAAAAAAAAAAAAAAAAAGAAAAGAAATAAAAACTGCCTAAAGTGTTGTTTGACACTATAGCTGGTTTTTCTGCTCTGGCCCTTATTAAAAAAAACCCAACCAAAAAAAAAAAAAAAAAAAGGGTTCCTATAGTGGCATTTGCCAAACGCCATTATAGGTGTTTTTTTATTCTCTGACCCTTATTAAAAAAAAAAAAACCCCACCGAAAAAAAATAATAATAAATAATAATAAATGTTTGTCAAACGCCACTATAGATGTTTTTTTCTTCTCTGACCCTTACTAAAAAAAAACCACCCAAAAAAAAAATAATAAATAAAAAGTGCCTATAATGGCGTTTGTCAAACGCCATTATAGTTCCATCTCTTACAAGGGACTATCGTGGCGTTTGTCAAACGCCACTATAGATGTTTTTTTCTCCTCAAACCCTTATTAAAAAACCCCAACCGAAAAAAAAGAAAAGAAAAAAATGTTTCCTATAGTGGCGTTTGACAAATGGAAGTATAGGTCCTTCTCTTTGGGGGCCTATTGTGGCGTTTGTCAAACACCGCTGTCGGTGTTTCTTTCTCATCTAGCCCTTATTTAAAAAAAAAAAAAAAAAAAAAAAAAAAAAAAAAAAAAAAAAAAAAAAAAACAACAACAACAACAACAACAACAACAAAAATAAAATAAATAAAAAGTGTCTGCAGTGGCGTTTGATAAACGCCACTGTAGGAGGGCCTATAGTGGCTTTTGTCAAACGCCACTATAGCTATTTTTTCTCCTCTGGCCCTTATTAAAAAAAACCTAACCGAAAAAAAAGAAAAGAAATAAAAGGTGCCTATAGTGGCATTTGACAAATGCCAGTATAGGTCCTTCTCTTAGGTCGCCTATTGTGGCGTTTGTCAAACACCGCTATAGGTGTTTCTATCTCATCTAGCCCTTATTAAAAAAAAAAATAATTAAATAAATTAAAAGTGCCTGTAGTGGCGATTGACAAACGCCACTGTAGGAGGGCCTATAGTGGCTTCTGTCAAACACCACTACAGGTGTTTTTTCTCCCCTGGCCTTTATTAAAAAAACCCCAACCGAAAAAAAAGAAAGGAAATAAAAAGCGCCTATAATGGCATTTGTCAAACGCCATTATAGTTGCATCTCTTACAAGGGCCTATCGTGGCATTTGTCAAACGCCACTATAGATGTTTTTTTTCTCCATTGACCTTTTTTAAAAAACCCAACCGAAAAAAAAGAAAAGAAATAAAAGGTGACTATAATGGCATTTGACAAATGCCACTATAGGTCCTTCTCTTTGAGGGCCAACTGTGGACTTTGTCAAACACCACTATAGGTGTTTCTTTCTCATCTAGCCCTTATTAAAAAAAAAAAAAAAAAAAAACCAACCAACCAACCAAAAAAAACTATAAATAAATAAAAAGTGCCTATAGTGGCGTTTGTCAAACGCCGCTACAGGAGTTTTTTACCCTTTGGCCCTTATTAGTAAAAACCCAACCCAAAAAAAGAAAAGAAAAGAAATAAAAGGTGCCAATAGTGGCGGTTGAAAAATGCTTTGACGACGCCACTATAGGTCCTTCTCTTAGAGGGCCTATTGTGGCGTTTGTCAAACACTACTATAGGTGTTTCTTTCTAATCTGGCCCTTATTAAAAAACAAAAAAAAACAAAAAAAAAAAAAACTAACCAAAACCAAACTATAAATAAATAAAAAGAGCCTATAGTAGCGTTTTTCAAATGCCACTACAGGAGTTCTTCCTCCTTCGGCTCTTATTAAAAAAAAAAACCCAACCAAAAAAAAAGAAATGAAATAAAAAGTGCCTATAGGGGCATTTGCCAAACGCCACTATAGGAGGTTTTTCTCCTCTAGCCCTTCTTAAAAAAAACCCAACCAATAAAAAAAAAACAAAAGGGTAAAATATCATTTTCGTCCCTAAACTATCACAAAAGTTCGTTTTTCGTCCCTAAACTTTTAAAAGTTCGTTTTTCGTCCCTGAACTATCACAAAAGTTCGTTTTTCGTCCCTAAACTTTCAAAAGTTCTATTTTCATCCCTAAACTTTTCCAAATGTATTGATTTTCGTCCCTCTCACATCAGCACACTGTCAAAGCCACGTCAGCACTCTGTCAGATGGAGGGATGAAAATCAATACGTTTGGAAAAGTTTAGGGACGAAAATAGAACTTTTGAAAGTTTAGGGACGAAAAACGAACTTTTGTGATAGTTCAGGGACGAAAAACGAACTTTTAAAAGTTTAGGGACGAAAAACGAACTTTTGTGATAGTTTAGGGACGAAAATGATATTTTACCCAAAACAAAAAGTGCCTACAGTGGAGTTTGAGAAACGCCAGTGTAGGTGTTTTTTATCCTTTGGGCCTTCTTAACAAAAACCCAACCGAAAAAAAAAAAGAAAAAAAAAAGAAGAGAAATAAAAACTGCCTATAGTGTTGTTTGACACTATAGTTGTTTTTTCTCCTCTGGCCCATATTAAAAAAAAACTTAACCAAAAAAAAAAAAATTGTTCCTATAGTGGCATTTGTCAAATGCCACTATAGGTTCTTTTTCTTCTCTGAACCTTACTAAAAAAAAAACCACCCAAAAAAAAAAAAAACAATAAATAAAAAGTGTCAATAATGGCGTTTGTCAAACGCCACTATAGATGTTTTTTTCTTTTTTTTCGGATGGGTTTTTTTAATAAGGGTCAGAGGAAAAAAAACATCTATAGTGGCGTTTGTCAAATAAAAGGTGCCTATAGTGGCATTTGACAAATGCCACTATAGGTCCTTCTCTTTGAGGGCCAATTGTGGACTTTGTCAAACACCACTATAGGTGTTTCTTTCTCATCTGGCCCTTATTAAAAAAAATAAATAAATAAAAAAAAACCAACCAAAAAAAATATAAATAAATAAAAAGTGCCTATAGTGGCGTTTGCCAAACGCCGCTACAGGAGTTTTTTCTCCTTTGGCCCTTATTACTAAAAACCCAACCGAAAAAAAAAAAGAAAGGAAATCAAAGGTGCCTATAGTGGAGTTTGAAAAACGCTTTGACGACGCCACTATAGGTCCTTCTCTTAGAGGGCCTATTGTGGCGTTTGTCAAACACTACTATAGGTGTTCCTTTCTCATCTGGCCCTTACTAAAAAAAAAAAAAACCAACCAAAAAAACTATAAATAATTAAAAAGTACCTATAGTGGTGTTTTTCAAATGCCACTACAGGAGTTCTTTCTCCTTCGGCCCTTATTAAAAAAAAAAACCCAACCGAAAAAAAAGAAATGAAATAAAAAGTGCCTATAGGGGCATTTGCCAAATGCCACTATAGGAGGTTTTTCTCCTCTAGCCCTTCTTAAAAAAAAACCCAACAAAAAAAAAAAAAAGTGCTAACAGTGGAGTTTGAGAAACGCCAGTATAGGTATTTTTTATCCTCTGGCCCTTATTAGTAAAAACCCAACCGAAAAAAAAAAGGAAAAAAAAAACTGCCTATGGTGTTGTTTGACACTATAGTTGTTTTTTCTCCTCTGGCCCTTATTAAAAAAACCTAACCAAAAAAAAAAAAAAAAGTTCCTATAGCGGCATTTGTCGAACGCCACTATAGGTGTTTTTTCTTCCCTGAACCTTACTAAAAAAACAACAATAAATAAAAAGTGTCAATAATGGCGTTTGTCAAACGCCATTATAGTTCCATCTCATACGAGGACCTATCGTGGCGTTTGTCAAACGCCACTATAGATGTTTTTTTTTTCCTCTGACCCTTATTAAAAAAACCCATCCGAAAAAAAAGAAAAATAAATAAAAGGTGCCTATATTGGCATTTGAGAAATGCCACTATAGGTCCTTCTCTTAGGGGGCCTATTGTGGCGTTTGTCAAAAGCCGCTCTTGGTGTTTCTTTCTCATCTAGCCCATATTAAAAAAAAAAAAAAAAGCAAAAAAAAAAAAAAAACAAATAAATAAATAAAAAGTGCTTGCAGTGGCGTTTGACAAACGCCATTGTAGGAGGGCCTATAGTGGCTTTTGTCAAATGCCACTGCTGGTGTTTTTTCCCCTCTGGCCCTTATTAAAAAAACCCCAACCGAAAAAAGAGAAAAAAAATAAAACTGCCTATAGTGGTGTTTCTCAAATGACACAATCGGTGGTTTTTCTCCTCTAGCCCTCATTAAAAAAAAAAAAAACCCAGCCAAAAAAAAAAAGTGTCTATAGTGGCGTTTGACAAACACCACTGTAGGTGTTTTTTTTATCCTCTGACCCTTATTAATAAAAACCAACCCAAAAAAGAAAAGAAAGGAAATAAAAGGTGCCTGTAATGGCATTTGACAAATGCCACTATAGGTCCTTCTCTTTGAGGGCCTAGTGTGGCGTTTGTCAAACACCACTATAGGTGTTTCTTTCTCATCTGGCCCTTATTAAAAAAAAAAAAAACCAATCAAAAAAACTATAAATAAATAAAAAGGGCCTACAGTGGCGTTTGTCAAACGCCACTAAAGGAGTTTTTTCTCCTTTGGCCCCTATTAGTAAAAACCCAACTGAAAAAAAAAAAAAAAAAAAAGAAAAGAAATAAAAGGTGCCTACAGTGGCATTTGACAAATGCTTTGACAACGCCACCATAGGTCGTTCTCTTACAGGGCCTATTGTGGCGTTTGTCAAACAGTACTATAGGTGTTTCTTTCTCATCTGGCCTTTATTAAAAAAAAAAAAAAAAAAAAAAAAAAAAAAAAAAAAAAAACCAACCAAAAAAAGACTATAAATAAATAAAAAGTGCCTAGAGTGGCTTCTGTCAAATGCCCCTGCAGGTTTTTTTTCTCCTCTGGCCCTTATTAAATAAAACACAACCGAAAAAAAAGAAAAGAAATAAAAAGTGCCTATAGTGGCATTTGTCAAACGCCACTATAGGTGGTTTTTCTCCTCTAGCCCTTATTAAAAAACCCAACCAAAAAAAAAAAAAAAAAAAAAAGAATTGCCTATAGTGGTGTTTGACAAATGCCACTATAAGTGTTTTTTGTCTTCTGACCCTTATTCATAAAAACCCAACCGAAAAAAAAAAGAAAAAAAAGAAAGGAAATAAAAAGTGCCTACAGTTGTGTTTGACACTATAGGTGGTTTTTCTCCTCTGGCCCTTATTAAAAAAAACCTAACCAAAAGAAAAAAAAAAGTGCGTATAGTGGCATTTGTCAAACGCCACTATAGGTGTTTCTTCTTCTCTCACCCTTATTAAAAAAAAAAAAAACCCAAACAAAAAAAATAATAAATAAAAAGCGTTTGTCAAACGCCACTATAGATGTTTTTTTTCTTCCCTGAATCTTATTAAAAAAAAAACCACCCAAAAAATAAATAAATAAATAAAAACTGCCTATAGTGGCGTTGTTCAAATGCCACTATAGTTCCATCTCTTACAAGGGCCTATATAGGTCCTTTACTTAAAGGGTCTATTGTGGCGTTTGTCAAACACCACTACAGGTGCTTCTTTCTCATCTGGCCCTTCATAAAAAAGAAAAAAAAAACCAATAAAAATAAATTAAAAATAAATAAAAAGTGCCTGCAGTGGCGTTTGACAAACGCCACTGTAGGAGGGCCTATAGTGGCTTTTTTCAAACGCCCCTACAGGTGTTGTTTTTCCTTTGGTCCTTATTAAAAAAACTAAACGAAAAAAGAAAAGAAAAGAAATAAAAATTACCTATAGTGACGTTTGTCAAACGCCACTATAGTTGGTTTTTCTCCTCTAGCCCTTAGTAAAAAAACCCAACCAAAAAAAATAAATAAAAAATAATGCCTGTAGTGGTGTTTGACAAACGGCACTATAGGTGTTTTTTATCCTCTGACCTTTATTAATAAAAATCCAACCAAAAAAAAAAAAAAAAAAAAAAAGAGAAAAGAAAAGAAATAGGAAGTGCCTATAACAGTGTTTGACACTATATGTGGTTATTCTCCTCTGGCCGTTATTAAAAAAAACCTAGCCAAAAAAAGAAAAAAAAGTGCCTATAGTGGCGTTTGACAAACGCCACTGTAGGATGGCCTATAATGGCTTTTGTCGAACACCCCTATAGGTGTTTTTTCTCCTCTGGCCCTTATTAAAAAAAAAACCAACCGAAAAAAAAAAAAAAGAAAAGAAATAAAAATTGCCTATAGTGGCGTTTGTCAAACGACACTATAGGTGGTTTTTCTCGTCTAGCCCTCATTAAAAAAAAAAACGCAACAAAAAAAAAAATTAGTGCCTATAGTGGCGTTTGACAAACACCACTGTAGGTGTTATTTTATCCTTTGACCCTTATTAATAAAAACCCAACCGAAAAGGAAAAGAAAAGAAATAAAAGGTGCCTGTAATGGCATTTGACAAATGCCACTATAGGTCCTTCTCTTTGAGGGCCTATTGTGGCGTTTGTCAAACACAACTATAGGTGTTTCTTTCTCATCTGGCCCTTATTAAAAAAAAAAAAAAAAACCAAACAAAAAAACTATAAATAAATAGAAAGAGCCCATAGTGGCATTTGTCAAGCGCCACTACAGGAGTTTTTTCTCCTTTGGCCCCAATTAGTAAAAACTCAAACGAAAAAAAAGAAAGAAAAGAAATAAAAGGTGCCTATAGTGGTGTTTCACAAACGCTTTAACAATGCCACCACAGGTCCTTCTCTTACAAGGCCTATTGTGGCGTTTGTCAAACAGTACTATAGGTGTTTCTTTCTCATCTGGCCCTTATTAAAAAAAATAAAAAAACGAACCAATAAAAACTATAAATAAATAAAAAGTGCCTATAGTGGCTTTTCTCAAACGCCCTTGCAGGTTTTTTTTCTCCTCTGGCCCTTATTAAAAAAAACACAATCGAAAAAAAAAAAGAAAAGAAATAAAAAGTGCCTATAGTGGCATTTGTCAAACGCCACTATAGGTGGTTTTTCTCCTCTAGCCCTTACTAAAATAACCCAACCAAAAAGAAAAAAAAAAGTGCCTATAGTGGTGTTTGACAAATGCCACTATAGGTGTTTTTTGTCCTCTGACCCATATTCATAAAAACCCAACCGAAAAAGAAAGAAAGAAAGAAAGGAAATAAAATGGGCCTACAATGGTGTTTGACACTATAGGTGGTTTTTCTCCGCTGGCCCTTATTAAAAAAAGCGTAACCAAAAAAAAAAAAAAAAACTGCCTATAGTGGCATTTGTCAAACGCCACTCTAGGTGTTTCTTCTTCTCTCACCCTTATTCACAAAAAAAAAAAAAAAAAAAAAAAAAAAAAAAAAAAAAAACCCACACAAAAAAAAAAACAATTAGAAATAAAAAGTGCCTATAGTGGCATTTGTCAAACGCCACTATAGAGGTGTTTTTCCTTCTCTGAACCTTACTAAAAAGAAACCACCCAAAAAAATAAATAAATAAATAAAGTGTGCCTATAGTGGCGTAGTTCAAATGCCACTATAGTTCCACCTCTTTCAAGGGCCTATATAGGTCCTTTTCTTAGAGGGCATATTGTGGCGTTTGTCAAACACCACTATAGGTGCTTCTTTCTCATCTGGCCCTTCATAAAAAAGAAAAAAAAAACCAACCAAAAAAAATTAAAAATAAATAAAAAGTGCCTGCAGTGGCGTTTGACAAACGCCACTGTAGGAGGGCCTATAGTGGCTTTTGCCAAACGCCCCTACAGGCGTTTTTTCTCCTTTGGCCCTTATTAAAAAAAACCCAACACAAGAAAAAGAAAAGAAATAAAAAGTGCCTATAGTGGCGTTTGTCAAACGACACTATAGGTGGTTTTTCTCCTCTAGCCCTCACTAAAAAAAAAAACCCAGCCAAAAAAAAAAAAAAAAGTGCCTATAGTGGCGTTAGACAAACGCCAATGTAGGGGGGCCTATAGTGGCTTTTGTCGAATGCCCTTTGTTTTTCTCCTCTGGCCCTTATTAAAAAAAACCAACCGAAAAAAAAAATAAAAGAAATAAAAATTGACGATAGTGGCGTTTGTCAAATGCCACTATAGGTGGTTTTTCTCCTCTAGCCCTTAGTAAAAAAACCCAACCAAAAAAAAAAAAAAAAAAATAGTGCCTGTAGTGGTTTTTGACAAACGGCACTCTAGGTGTTTTTTAACCTCTGACCCTTATCAATAAAAATCCAACCGAAAAAAAAAGAAAAGAAAGAGAAATGAAAAGAAATAGGAAGTGCCTATAGTGGTGTTTGACACTATAGGTGGTTTTTCTCCTTTGGTCCTTATTAAAAAAAACCTAACCAAAAAAAAAAAAAAAAAGTGCCTACAGTGGCGTCTGACAAACGCCACTGTAGGATGGCCTATAGTGGCTTTTGTCAAATGCCCCTATAGGTGTTTTTTCTCCTCTGGCCCTTATTAAAAAAAACCAACCGAAAAAAAAGAAAAAGAAAAGAAATAAAAATTGCCTATAGTGGCGTTTGTCAAACGACACGATAGGTGGTTTTTCTCCTCTAGCCCTCATTAAAAAAAAAACCCAACCAAAAAAAAAAAAAAAATATTAGTGCCTATAGTGGCGTTTGACAAACGCCACTGTAGGTGTTTTTTTATCCTCTGACCCTTATTAATAAAAACCCAACCGAAAAAGAAAAGAAAAGAAATAAAAGGTGCTTGTAATGGCATTTGACAAATGCCATTATAGGTCCTTCTCTTTGAGGGCCTATTGTGGCGTTTGTCAAACACAACTATAGGTGTTTCTTTCTCATCTGGCCCTTATTTAAAAAAAAAAAAAAAAAAAAAAACCAACCAAAAAAACTATAAATAAATAGAAAGAGCCCATAGTGGCGTTTGTCAAACGCCACTACAGGAGTTTTTTCTCCTTTGGCCCCAATTAGTAAAAACACAAACGAAAAAAAAAAAGGAAAAGAAACAAAAAGTGCCGATAGTGGCGTTTGACAAACGCTTTAACAATGCCACCATAGGTCCTTCTCTTACAAGGCCTATTGTGGCGTTTGTCAAACAGTACTATTGGTGTTTCTTTCTCATCTGGCCCTTATTAAAAAAAAAAAAAAAAAGTGCCAAACGCCCCTGCAGGTTTTTTTTCTCCTCTGGACCTTATTAAAAAAAAACACAACCGAAAAAAAAAAAGAAAAGAAATAAAATGTGCCTATAGTGGCATTCGTCAAACGCCACTATAGGTGGTTTTTCTCCTCCAACTCTTATTTAAAAATCCCAACCAAAAAAAAAAAAAAAAGTGCCTATAGTGGTGTTTGAGAAATGCCACTATAGGTGTTTTTTGTCCTCTGACCCTTATTCATAAAAACCCAACTGAAGAAAAAGAAAGAAAGAAAAGAAATAAAAAGTGCCTACAGTGGTGTTTGACACTATAGGTGGTTTTTCTCCTCTGGCCCTTATTAAAAAAAACCTAACCAAAAAAAAAAAAAAATGCCTATAGTGGCATTTGTCAAACGCCACTATAGGTGTTTCTTCTTCTCTCACCCTTATTAAAAAAAAAAAACCCACACAAAAAAAATAAATAAATAAAAAGTGCCTATAGCAAAGGCCACTATAGATGTTTTTTTCTTCTCTGACCCTTATTTAAAAAAACCACACAAAAAAAAAAAGAAAAAAATAAATAAAAAGTGCCTATAGTGGCATTCTTCAAATGCCACTATAGTTCCATCTCTTACAAAGGCCTATATTGGTCCTTTTCTTAGAGGGCCTATTGTGGCGTTTGTCAAACACCATTATAGGTGTTTCTTTCTCATCTGGCCCTTCATAAAAATACAAAAATTAAAATAAAATAAAATAAAACATAAAATAAAAAGTGCCTACAGTGGCGTTTGACAAACGCCACTGTAGGAGGGCCTATAGTGGCTTTTGTCAAACGCCCCTACAGGTGTTTTTTCTCCTTTGGCCCTTATTAAAAAAAATCCAACCCAAAAAAGAGAAAAGAAATAAAAAGTGCCTATACTGGCGTTTGTCAAACGACAATATAGGTGATTTTTCTCCTCTAGCCCTTATTAAAAAAAAAACCCAACCAAAGAAAAAAAAAATTGCCTATAGTGGCTTTTGTCGAATGCCCTTGTTTTTTCGCCACTGTAGGAGGTTTTTCTCCTCTTGCCCTTATTAAAAAAACCCAACAAAAAAAAAAAAAAAAAATAGTGCCTATAGTGGTGTTTGACAAATGCCACTATGGGTGTTTTTTGTCCTCCGACCGTTATTCATAAAAACCCAACCAAAAAAAAAAAGAAATAAAAGAAATAAAAAGTGCCTACATTGGTGTTTGACACTGTAGGTGGTTTTTGTCCTCTGGCCCTTTTTAAAAAAAACCTAACAAAAAAAAAAAAAAAGTGCCTATACTGGCATTTGTTAAACGCCACTATAGGTGTTTTTTCTTCTCTCACCCTTATTAAAAAAAAAAACTCACACAAAAAAATAATAATAAATAAATAAAAAGTGCCTATAGTGGCGTTTGTGAAACACGACTATAGATGTTTTTTTGTTCTCTGACCCTTATTAAAAAAAAACCACCCAAAAAAATAAATAAATAAATAAAAAGTGCCGATAGTGGCGTTGTTCAAATGCCACTATAGTTCCATCTCTTACAAGGGCCTATATAGGTCCTTTTCTTAGAGGGCCTATTGTGGCGTTTGTCAAACACCACGATAGTTGTTTCTTTCTCATCTGGCCCTTATTAAAAAAAAAAAAAAACCAACCAAAAAAAACTAAAAATAAATAAAAAGTGCCTGCAGCGGCGTTTGACAAACGCCATGTAGGAGGGCCTATAATGGCTTTGGTCAAACGCCCATACAGCTGTTTTTTCTCCTTTGGCCCTTATTAAAAAAAAACCCAACTGAAAAAAAAAAAAGAAAAAGAAATAAAAAGTGCCTATAGTGGCGTTTGTCAAACGACACTATAGGTGGTTTTTCTCCTCTAGCCCTCATTAAAAAAAAAAAACACAACCGAATAAAAAAAAAAAAAAAAAGGTGCCTATAATGGTGTTTGACAAATGCCACTATAGGTCCTTCTCTTTGAGGTCCTATTGTAGCGTTTGTCAAACACCACTATTGGTGTTTCTTTCTCATCTGGCCCCTATTAAAAAAAAAAAAAAAAACCAACAAAAAAAAACTAGAAATAAATAAAAAGTTCCTATAGTGGCGTTTGTCAAATGCCACTACAGGAGTTTTTTCTCCTTTGGCCCTTATTAGTAAAAACCCAATCGAAAAAAAGAAAAGAAAAGAAGTAAAAGGTGCCTATAGTGGCGTTTGTCAAACACTAATATAGGTGTGTGTTTCTCATCTGGCCCTTATTTAAAAAAAAAAAAAAAAAACCAAAAAAAAAAACTATAAATAAATAAAAGGTGCTTATAGTGGGATTTGTCAAATGCCACTACAAGGGTTCTTTCTCCTTTGGCTTTTATTAAAAAAGAACCCCACCGAAAAAAAAAAGCAAAGAAATAAAAAGTGCCTATAGGGGCATTTGCCAAACGCCACTATAGGTGGTTTTTCTCCTCTAGGCCTTCTTAAAAAAAACCCAACCAAAAAAAAAAAAAAAAAAGGGTGCCTATAATGGAGTTTGACAAATGCCACTATAGTTGTTTTTTTATCCTCTGACCTTTATTAATAAAAACCCAACCGAAAAAAAAAAAAAAAAAAAAAAAAAAAAAGAAATAAAAACTGCCTATAGTGCTATTTGACACTATAGCTGGTTTTTCTCCTTTGGCCCTTATTAAAAAAAAAAAAAAAAACTAACCAAAAAAAAAAAAAAGTTCCTATAGTGGCATTTGTCAAACGCCACTACGCCACTATAAGTGTTTTTTTTTTCTCTGACCCTTATAAAAAAAAAACCCCACCCAAAAAAAAATAATAATGATAAATAAAAAATGCCTATAGTGGCGTTTGTGACAAACGCCACTATAGATGTTTTTCTTCTCTGACCCTTACTAGAAAAAAAAAACCACCCAAAAAAAAAAAAAACAAATAAAAAGTGCCTATAATGGCGTTTGTCAAACGCCATTATAGTTCCTTCTCTTACAAGGGCCTATCGTGGCGTTTGTCAGACGCCACTATAGATGTTTTTTTCTCCTTTGACCTTTATTACAAAAAGCCAACCGAAAAAAAAGAAAAGAAATAAAAAGTGCCTATAGTGGCGTTTGACAAATGCCACTAGAGGTCCTTCTCTTAGAGGGCCTATTGTGGCGTTTGTCAAACACAACTGTAGGTGTTTCCTTCTCATCTGGCCCTTATTAAAAAAAAAAAAAGAACCAACCAAAAAAACCTAAAAAAAAAAAAAAAAAGTGGCTATAGTGGCGTTTGACAAACGCCACTGTAGGAGGGCCTATAGTGGCTTTTGTCGAATGCCCCTATAGGTGTTTCTTCTCCTCTGGCCCTTATTAAAAAAAACCAACCGAAAAAAAAAAGAGAAAAGAAATAAAAATTGCCTATAGTGGCGTTTCAAATGAAACTATAGGTGGTTGTTCTCCTCTAGCCCTTAGTAAAAAAACCCAACCAAAAAAAAAAATTAGTGCCTGTAGTGGTGTTTGACAAACGCCACTATAGGTGTTTTTTATCCTCTGACCCTTATTAATAAAAATCCAACCGAAAAAAGAAAAGGAAAGAAAAGAAATAGAAAGTGCCTATAGTGGTGTTTGACACTATAGGTGGTTTTTCTCCTCTAGCCCTTATTAAAAAAAACCTAACCAAAAAAAAAAAAAAAAGGTACCTATAGTGGCATTTGTCAAATGCCATTATAGGTGTTTTTTCTTCTCTGACCCTTATTAAAAAGAAAAAAACCCACCAAAAAAAAAATAATAATAATAAATAAAAAGTGCCTATAGTGGCGTTTGACAAATGCCACTATAGGTCCTTTTCTTAGAGGGCCAATTGTGGCGTTTGTCAAACACCACTATAGGTGTTTCTTTCTCATCTGGCCCTTATTAAATAAAAAAAAAAAAACCAACCAAAAAAAACTAAAAATAAATGAAAAGTGCCTACAGTGGCGTTTGACAAACGCCACTGTAGGAGGGCCTATAGTGGCTTTTGTGAAACGCCCCTACAAGTGTTTTTTCTCCTCTGGTCCTTATTAAAAAAAAACACAACCGAAAAAAAGGAAAAGAAATAAAAAGTGCCTATAGTGGCGTTTGTCAAACGACACTATAGGTGGTTTTTCTCCTCTAGCCCTCATTAAAAAAAAAAGAAAAAAAAGTGCCTATTGTGGCGTTTATTAAACACGACTATAGGTGTTTCTTTCTCATCTAGCCCTTATTTAAAAAAAAAAAAAAAAAAAAAATTTTCATCATGGGCTTAGCCCAATCCAATCCTACCAGCTCACAAACATATTGCACACATCTAAATGCATGAAAATACTATTATAATGCACATGTGATGCAATGTGTGAGATTTTAAACTCATATAAGTGAAAACCCATCCTAAAATTTTAACAATAACTCATCAATTTTGAAAAACCCCAAAACCTAGGTTTCAAAACATGAAATGTATGAAGAATGAGAGAACGAAAGCTTACCAAGTGAAGAAAATCTTGAGAAAGCTTAAAGAAACCTTGAGGATCAAGATTGGAGTGAGATGAGATTGTTTGGGAGAGAAAAGAGAGAGCTATCAAGAGAGAGATTGGGAGAAATGAATTCCGGATCGCACGAGGAGGTATTTAAATCTCATCAGATATGGTGTTGAGAGGTGTCGAGCCATCTGTCGAGGAAGGTGTCGAGAAAATGGTCGTTGACAGATGTAGGTGTCAAGGAGGTATCGCGGAACAAAATACCAGATCAGGAATAGAAGTTCGATTAATCGACCAGGTGTAGAGAAGCTATCGAGGAGGTAAAATTTTTTTCGATCGATCCACAGGTGTCGAGGAGGTGTTGAGATTTCAATAAGAAAAAGCTTAAGAAGCTCGACAGATAGCTTGGTATCGAGGAGGTGTTGAGGAGGTGTCGAGCTAGCTTTTAAAAACAGTTTTTCGAGAAGTGAAAAACAGAGACATGAGTGCAATCAGACATGCAACTCAACCGATGATCCAATCAACATATTAAGCTCTCAAAATCATCTCTCAACAATAATTTTAAGCACATGGATCTCAAAAACACACATACACACACACACACACAATAAGTCTAACCAATTTTATATTTCAAAAACAAGTCAAGACAGTTTAATGAGCATACATTAACAGATGTAAAACCTTGTGATGGCCAAATCACATTGTACCTGCACATGTATCAAGAATAGCAAAGAATATTGCATATTGTGTGTGAAAAACATCACAAGATTGCATAAGTGTATACATGTTATGATGATTTGAGATATGAGAAAATCACTTTAACTCACACACAATCATAACTATTTGATGGGAACTGTCACATTCGAGGTATATTTTATAACTCCAACATCTCCTAGAATACACGCTTGCAATCATATTTAAAAGCATTTTTGATCTTTTTGCTTTTTATTTCCTTTGCATATTTTTCTTTTTAAGCATATCATGCATAGGCATATAAGAGAGAGAAAAGAAATACCCATTGATATTTGACATTCCAATTTTGCTATGCTGAAGCACACAAATGTCATCGACACTGCACTTTTGCTATACCGAATTATACAAGTGTCATATTATGATTGACAGGTAACAATGGTGAGATGATTATTTATGCCTTTCTCTTAGGATTTTCTAGTCCTTCCTGTCAAAAAGAGTAATATGAGTGTTAAGTTCAAGAGAAAACTTAATCTTACTCTCCCTTGCTTAGTTGTGCATAGAGATGCTCATCTAAGTTACAAAAGATACAAAGTTTAGAAAATTTTGTTTCAAAAGCCATCCAAGGTACATAAAGTACTAATGTACACAAAAAACACATTGTTTTTGTATTTTCTGATTTTTCAATTTTTTTTAATATAAAAAAATAAACAAAACTAAACAAAACTGAAAAATAAACAAACAAAAACATGTTGGGCAAAGCAAAGCAAAAAACTAGACTGACTTAAAATAGTAAAGCAAAACACACAAGGAATGCAAAAAACAAAACAAGAGGATAGAAGAGAGTGATAGAATCACTTGGAGCCCTTTTCCTTCCACACCTTGGAAGAACCTTTCGGTTGATTAAACCTTTGAACCGGCAGTGAGGGGGAAGAATTGAAACCGTTCAAGTTTGAAAGGAACATTAGGGCTTTGAGAAGATCTCCAAGAGGAGTAAGAAAGGATTGAAGCTGATTCTAGCTTCCAGATGCGATCATGTCGTTGCTTTGTTGAGTGGCTAACCATTTATAGCAATTTGGTCGAGTATGATCGGCAGCTCCACAATAATGACAGAGATGTTGCTTCTTCTGTTTAGGCTTTTGAGAGTTAGCCTTCTTAGCCCTTGGGTTTTTAACATCTTTCTTATCCTGCTTAGGGGTGCTCCTAGGATAGATTTATCCTTGTCTAAATTCTTACTAGCTAGTTCAATTTTAACATCATTGTTCTTAATTTCAACATTATTAGCAGGAGGAACAAAAACAATATTACTAGTAGAAGCAATATTAAAGGAAGAAAGAACATACCCTTAACCTATACGATCCGAAGCAGATTTTTGAATGCTGAGCATCTCATCAAAATTTGCACTTGAAGTCCTCTCCAATTGAGCTCTAACTTGAAACAGCTCTACTTCAAGCTTCTTGGTCTTTTCAGCCAAGAAATTGTTCTCAAACCTCACTGCTCCAATAGTCTGATTAACCTCATTAAACTTTGTGGAAAATTCTCCATGATCAAGTTCCACATCACTGAGTTTCTTGGTGGCTAGCCTATACAGTTTCTCATGCTTCTCATATAGCTTGTATAGTTTCTCATAGGCTGTATGGATATCATCCTGATCATCCATCTTCTCACACTTTGAATCCATCAATTCTTCTTCTTCATCCACTTCTTCAACAATCCCTTCAGTAGGATTGACTGTGGTAGTGAAGGCATTCAAGATTCCGTCATTCTCATTGTCGAAATCATCCTCAGGCTCAGTGTCACTCAAGGTTGTAGCAAGTGCCTTACTCTTCCCAATGCTCTTGAGATATGTAGGACACTCTTGCTTCATGTGTTCGAAGCCATGACACCTAACGCACTTAGGTCCTGCGAGAACAGTGTACTGACCACCATCCTTTGCATCCTTCTTCCCTTTGTCTTAGCTGTTGAACTGAGAAGAACTGGATTGCCTATGGTCCTTGTCGAAGCTCCTTCCATTGGTATTCTTCATAAACTTTTTGAACTGCCTAGTAATGTAGGACTTTATCTTGGAATCTTCATCATTAGAAGACTCATCTGTGTCACTGCTCTTTGTCTTCAAAGCCATGCTCTTGCCTTTACCCGACTTGCCTATTCTTATTAACCCTAGCTTGTAGGTCTGCAAGTTTCCACCAGCTTAATCAAAGGAATCTTGTCAATATCCTTTGATTCCTCTATCGCCGTAATCTTGGCATGGAATCTCTCGAGTAGAGATTTGAGCACTTTCCTCACAATCTTGAGTTCAGGAATGGTTTACCCAAGATTAGAGGCTAAGTTCACTATGTCCTTTAGCTTGGCATAGAACTTATTGAATGTCTCATCCTCCTCCATCTTTATCTCTTCAAAGCTTGTAGTGAGCCTCTGAAGTTTTGAATCTTTGACAGCCTTTGTATCCTTATAGGTTGTCTGGAGGATGGTCCATGCTTCCTTAGCAGTTTCAGCTGAGGATATCTTCTTAAACTCCTCATTGGTGACCGCATTGAATAAAGCATTCAATGCCCTGCTGTTGAAGTTTGCCGCCTTGATCTTTGCTTCATCCTAATCGGCCGGTGCTTCTTTTGGCTTAGTCCAGCTAATCTCTACAACTGGCCACACCTTCTCATCTAAAGACTGCAAAAAAGCTCTCATGCGTACTTTCCAGTATGCATAGTTAGTGCCATCAAATAAAAGAGGTATAATTAATGACTATCCTCTATTCATGACAATCAAGGGTCAATGGATAAAACATAGCAAAGATTAACCCTAATCAGAGTGTGCCCGCTCTGGTACCATTTGATAGGCCAAAAACGTATTGACCCCTTGTGATCAAATTAATTTATTAATTAGCCAAGTTATTAATTAATCAAATTAATCATGCAAAGCGCGTAATAGCACAAACAAATCACCAATAAACTAATTATGTAGTGGAAAATAAACAACATGGTGATTTGTTTACAAATGGGGAAAACTGATGGCAAAAACCCCACGGGGTGATTTTCAGGTCACCACTCCTGAAATTTCACTATTATTACAACAAGCAGTTACAAGTAAAGTAATCCCAGTACCTTATACTAACCTACAGTTGAACCCTTACCCCAATACCCAATTGGACTTGTTCTGTAGTGACAATTTCCCCTTTTGATGCACGGCTCCCAAGTACGTGATTATGTGCGGATCCCAGTACATGACTTCAATCACCAACTAGAGAGAGTCGTTGGCTGCAAAGTTCTTCAATTCATTCATGACGAAGATCAAGAAGATTCTTGGTCACAAAACCCAAAGGTGCACATACACAACAACTTCTTCAGAAGAGATGACCTAGGGTAAAACTTTGTCTTCGGTCACAAATTGCTTGAACAGACTTTGCTCAATGCTTGTGCAACTTGTGTACACTTTAACGGCCCTTAAAACAATCCTTTTATATGTCTAGGGTTAGGAGAAAAGAAGGCCCAAACCAATAAACACGGATCCCAAAAAATCAGATCAGAAATTCTGATTTTGTAAACCTCAACAAATAGAAGCTGTCAAGAATCTGTCGAGATAGCTATCGAGCATCGAGCAGAACAGCTTCCTTAAACCTTGACACATGCTAGTCATCGAGCTTTAGTAACTTTGCACTTTCAGCTTGTTTTCTTAGACAGACTTGAAGGCTTCAACACTTGATCTTGAAATATGGTTTCTTGAAGTATTTCAACACATCCTAGATCTACCCAAATACAAGTAAAGTGCGTTTTGTCAAAAGATTAGCCAATTACATAAAATTATGACATATGTTCTTAACATATGAACCACATATGTCCTAACATGCCACTATAGGTGCTTCTCTTACAAGGGCCTAAAGTGGCGTTTGTCAAACGCCACTGTAGGTGTTTTTTTCTCCTTTAACACTTATTTAAAAAAAAAAAAAAAAAAGCCCACCCAAAAAATAAATAAATAAATAAAAAGTGCCAATAATGGCATTTGTAAAACTCCACTATAGGTCCTTCTCTTACAAGGGCCTATAGTGGCATTTGAAGCATTTGTCAAATGCCACTATAGGTGTTTCTTTCTCTATTAAAAAAAACCCAACCGAAAAAAAAGAAATAAAAAGTGCCTATAGTGTCGTTTGTCAAACGCCACTATAGGTCCTTCTCTTACAATGGCCAATAGTGGCGTTTGACAAACGCCACTGTAGGAGGGCCTATAGTGGCGTTTGTCAAATGCCACTATAGATGTTTTTTCTCCCCAGGCCGTTATTAAAAAAAATCCAACCAAGAAAAAAAAAAAAGAAAAAGAAATAAAAAGAGCCTATATTGGCGTTTGACAAATGCCACTATAGGTCTTTTTTCCTCCTCTAGCCCTTAATAAAATATATATATATATATATATAGAAAAAAAAAAAAAAAAAAAAAGGCCTACTCTTACAAGGGCCTATAGTGGCATGACAAATGCCACTAAAGGTTTTTTTTTTCTTCTCTAGCACTTGTTTAAAAAAAAAAAAGTGCCTATAATGGCGTTTGTCAAAAACCAACCTATAGTGGCGTTTTTAAAACACTGCTATAGGCATTTGGAAATGCTACTATAGACCCATTGTTTTAAAACACTACTATAGGACTCCCTATAGGCCTAGTTTTTTGTAGTGAAACATTGAGTAGTGAAATTCATATTAAATATTTACATATTTTTCTGTAATTTTTTTAAGGAATATTTCACTTTTTATAATATATTATGATTTATTCTTAAAGTTTTGTTTTAGTTACTTTCTAGCTAATTTAATTTTATTATTATTTTACATACAAAAAGAAGAAGTGCACTTAAAAACATTGATAACTTGACATGACCCACAAAAATCTCTTTTTAAAATTTCTCTTGTCAACGAACCAGCTACCATCTCCTTTTTAAAAAATAAAATAAAAATTATGAGTGCTACCATCTCCTTTGATGACACGTAATTAATGAACAAACATGAACGAGCTTTTTATTGAGCCGAGCAATTGTTTATGAACAACTTTATTGATTTACCAACCCTAAGTGCGTATGAGAGGAGTTTAGAAATTTTGGAGTATGATTAGACTTCTATAATATATATATATATATATATATATATAAAATAATTAATAGCCAAAATGTTTGACTATTCATTGACCAATCCTCATTTCGCCACATGGCTAAATAAATTGCTAACACGTTCACTTTAAAACACTAAACAATTTTATTTTTTCGGTGGTTTGCTTATTTAGTTTCAATGGGTAACTACTTATTGTTGTTTGTATACGCTGTTTACTTTCTGTTTTCTTCTTTCCATTTTTCCGTTTTTTTCCCCCCTCTACGAGAACAAACCCAACGAAGGTTGCCGGAAAAAAAAAGAGTACCCTGGATGCTACTGCTATTGGTAATTCTTTTCTTCACAATCATGCTATTGTTTTCTGTTTTTAATTTTTAATTTTTATAATAACAAACATTTATAACTAAGGCATTGAAATATTTTGTGCACCCCATGTGTTTGAGAAAATTTTGCGCAAGTAAACCAATTGCCGATAAAGTGTTTTGCCATTGTCATATTTGCTGTGTTTGCTCTATGTCTGAGATATTTTCCAACCATTGTATAAAGTTGTTTTGATGCTTGACAGTAGTGGTGGGATTAATTAAATTATATTATATTAAGATATTTGTCTCCTTGAATCTTTGTTTGACTGAGCATTGGTCTATATATTTGCTGGTCTGTGCGTATTGTGCAAGCGTTGCCTTGTTTGGTTTTGAAATATAGTTGGCTTATAATATATTATATTATACGATATTAAGCCTTTTTGTCCCTTATGGTTTATTGCTTGGCTGGGCATTATTTAGATTCTGTAGTGTGTTCGTACTGTGCTGCTCTTTTTCTGCAATTCGGTGATGAAGTCAAAGCAATTGTTTTATTTGCATCTATTGGTAAGTGGTGACTGGTCATTGTAGTACATACACGACAGTATATGGTAAGACAATGAATAACTGCCTTAAGATTTTATGTTTCATAGAAACACAAACACTCGTGCTCTTCTCCATCTTGATTATAACTAATAGCCGAAGCGTTTGACTTTTTGTTGATCGCGCCTCATTGCGCCATGTGGCTACATAAATTAATGCCACATCTACCATTAAAAACATAGAACAATGTATCTTTTCGGTGGTTTGCTTATTTAGTTTTAGTGGGTAACTACTTGAAAACATATAACTACTTATTTACTTTTTGTTTTCTTCTTTCCATTTTTCCGTTTTCTGTTTTTTTTCCCCACTGCGAGAACAAACTCAGCGAACGTTGTGGACAAAAAACAGAGTGTCCTTGCCGCTACTACTATTGGTAATTCTTTTCTTCACAAACATTAGTTGGTCTTGCTTACTCTTGCATTAGTTGGTCTAACTCTTTCAAACCCACACTGTTTCTGTGGGTAACTCTTTCCATTTTATGTTTTGATTTATTCAACTTAATCAATTTTCTAAATTATACCACGTTTGCTTTGGCGATAGAAAAAAACGAATGTTAGATAGGCTAAGAAATATAAAAACCATGGGAGGGTTGGGTTTCTGGCTTTAAATTTTTCATGGCAGAATTTGATTAGTTTTGTAGTTCCATATATCAAATTATTAGTTCTACCTGTTTGTTGTGTTATTTGTTGCATTATAGGAACTGTTCAATTTGTCAATAGGTTGTGTATTTCTGTTTTTAATTTTAATTTTTTTTTTAAAATAATAAGGAATGTTAATAACTAAGATTGAAATTTTGTGCACACCATGTGTTTGACAAAATGCCTTACTTACTCTTGCATTAGTTTGTAGCCACTTTATAGTTTATGCATCTTGGTTTAAGTTGTTACTGGTCATTACATGTAGAAAATAACATAAAAGATTGTATAGGTCAATTTTGTCAAACAATCAGAGAAAAATCCTAGGCACTGCCTTTCTCCTTTGAACAAGTCACTGCTAAATAGATAGCCAGTAATATTTTTAGAAATGATTTCAATTATAATGAAATTTAATGATAGGTGTGCAAATGATTGTTCAGATACTCATTTTGTACATTGATCATTGAAAATCGTTGACCAAATATTTATTTGCAAATATTGGTTGTTCAGAGTTTGCGAAGAGTATGAGTGCTTTGACATATATGATCTCTAAGATTAATAGTTTTCAGTTCTTTGGGGCTTCACTTAACATTCTGAGTCTATATTTGTTGTAAAAGTCGATAGCAAGATACTCAATTTGAGATTGTACATACCCTTTTGCCTTTCTTGGGCCATGTTTTGGCTAGTAAGGCCTAACTTTGTAGCCAACACCTAGATAAATTGATTATTCTGATATTTGTATCAATTGCAGTTTATTCACTGTGATTGTGATGAAATACCTCTTTCCAAATGAATTCGAATTGTGTGGTTCAAGAATTCCATGTCATGTTTCTACTGTTATGATTTTTTTTTTCACCTATGCTTTTAGGGCCCTGCATTTGGTACCTCCACAATATTCATGTATTGGACTGACTTGATATAAAAACCGTTTCACACCAAGGTCAGCATTTTGTTACTTGAATTTGTTTAGGAAAAAAATTGTTTGTCATTCAATAATGGTTGATTTCGCAATGTTGTTGCTTTGGGCATCTATTATTTGAAACTAAAAAGTCTAAAACCTCTTTAATGTTTGTGCTAGAAAGTCATGTTTTTCGTTTGATTGTACATTTGTTTAAAGGAATGAATAATTGTTTTAAAGAACGGATGAATCTTTTTTGGCAGAAAATTATGTTTCTTTTTTATTTATTTCATGCATTTAGGGGCGATTTTCGCACTTTGCAATTTTGGGATTTTCATTTGATTTAAGCCATATTTTATGCAATTGATCAATGGGTTTTTGTGGGGACATATCATAAACATGATCCTTGGTGGTTAATTTGATCAATTTTGAGTTTGGTGTGAAATTGAAAATTCTAGGGTTTCTAATTGATCCGATTTGGGGCTTTTGTTTAATTGGGTAGAATTTGATGAAATTGGCTTGTTGTGTTGATGTAATTAAGCATTATAATCTATGTGATAAGTTTTGTAATGCTCAATTCATCAATTTGTTTAAAAAATTTCAAGTGGTTTCCAATTTTTGGGGTTTTTGTTAAGAAATTCCCTGCTCAAGCCAATTTTGTCGATTTAATCTCAATTAAACTTAATTGCTCACCTGCATTAGTACATGCATCATGGCATTATATCTGTTCATGCATCATATAGATTTTCATTCTATTATTTTTGTTGCTAACTTGCAATCTGCCCTTGGTTCTGTTTTCTTGTGTCTGTTTGGTTTTCTCTTTTGTGTCTCTGTCCTTTCCTTAGCATCATGCCTAGGAAGACTAGAGCCCGTAGGTCCATTCCCTCTTCCTCTCCATCCCCTCCTTCCTTTGACTGTGAGAGGTTTCCTAGTGAGAAAAACCAAGATCTTTTTGAGAAGCTTAACCTTAAGAGGAAGATTTGGGATGAGCGTTCTGTTCTGTTAGATGAGCTAGATCTTGCCATTAGGGCAAACTTTGAGCGTCGGGGCTGGTTACCCTTGTTAGACATTTCTGATTCTCCTCCACCATCTGCCTTGATTAGAGAGTTCTATTCGAACCTCTCTATCCACATCTATGATTCCAACACTTTAGTAAAGAGTTGGATACGAGGTGTAGGGTACACCATTACTCCTCAGGTAGTGGCTGATGCTCTAGGGGTACCGTTGGTTAGGGATCCTGTCTATCCTTATGACGAGTCTCCCGAGCTGAGCGATATTTTATCTTACATCACTGGGACTTCTGTCCAGTGGGGTTCTGATCCTAGGATCACTTCTGCTAAGCTCTCTGGGTTGCACTATCTATTCTTTAGGATAGCTTGTCATTCCATTTGGCCCATTTCTCATGTCCACACCATTCCTCTTGAGAGGTGTGTATTTTTGTATGCTCTGGTTACTGATGCTCCTATTAGTTTTTCCCATCTCTTTCTTCGTTCTTTGAACGATGTTTATAGGAATTCATCTTCTTCTCATGCCCTTGTTCATCCTATTTTTATTCATAGGATTTTGCTCCATCTTGACCTTAGTGACTTCCCTTCCTCTGAGCCTGTTCATGTGATAGCTCCCATAGGTACGTCTTTTCTTAGACAGAGGGCCGCTCATCTTCGAGCTGGTTCTAAACACCCTAGGTCCGAGCCGTCTAGTATCGCTCCTCCTCCTTCTTCTTCTACAGGTACTGCTGGTGAGGATGTTCCTGATCCAGTTGGTGATGATGATGTTGCTGCTGATGTTCCTCCACCTCCTTCGACCGACTTTGATGTTCGTCATACTCTGGAGACTGTCGTGACCGTTCAGGCGGCTCATGGTCAGATTTTGGTGGACTTACTAGATGAGATTCGTGCTCTCTGAGCCGATTTAGCACATCTTCATTCACCCTCACCACCTCCTTTTGATGGCGACTCATGATTGCTCTTTGGCATTCCGTCACAAAAAGGGGGAGTGGAGTTTTGACTTGTAGAGGGTTTTTGTTGTTAGGGGGAGATTTTTATTGTTAGGGGGAGATTTTTGTTACTTGTGGAGTTTTTTAGATTGTATCTAGGTGCTTCACTTTGTATATCATTTTTTGGGGATATTCATGTTAGGGGGAGTAACATTGATTGATATATTTTTTTTATTGATTCTTGTTGATTTGTGATTCACTGCTTATTGATTTATATTTATGAGTTGATCATTTATATATGTCTTTATTTTGTGTTGTGTGAATCTTACAAGAATGTTATACCTGTTGTTTTATTCTTTTTTGTCACACATGCGTTTATGCGTTTGTTGAGTATTTCAGGAATATACAGGTTGATTCAACTAAGCTGCTGTCTACACTTGCAACCGATGGATAGTAGTTAGGCTGAATTTGAAATTTATGAGCATTTCTTTGTAAAAGGCTTTTTACTTGTAAAACTTTAAGCTTTTAATTAGGGTTTTGTCATGGATTGCCAAAGGGGGAGTTTGTTAGGTTCTAAGGTCTTAGGATTTTATGTATTTAGAACTCTAATTTGTAATGTTGGCAAACCATGATCAAAACAATGTATTTAGTCTTGTTTAGGCTTGCTCAAAGTTGGTTTATTATTGTAAAGTTGGAATCGAGTGGCTGTAGAAGTACTTGGGACTTTCGGCCTGGCTCGATCGATCGAAGAATAGACTCGATCGATCGAAAATCGCACAGGTTGTTTTTTCTACAGAATTTCCAACTCAGCCCTACTTCATTAAACGTTTAGGGTTTTATGTTTTTACCCTAGGTATATAAACAAAACCCTAGCCACGTTTTTTAAGGTTGCTCCAATTGTATTGTTGCTCATACATTGCTGTTTTGTGTAAATCTCTTGTGAGATCTTAGAGGAGTTTTCCTTTACACAAATCTTAGGGTTTTCAAGTTGGAGATATTATCTACATCTTGATGATCAACTTGGTTGCTACCATTGAAGCTTAAAGATAATCAAGCGGGGGTGCTTGTAGTTGATTGAAGAATCCAAGAAAAAAGGAGTCCGTGGATTCGGAGTTTGCACGTGGTCATGTCAGTAAGTTCTACTGGTGGGTAGCATTAGGAAGTCAAGCGGGGAGCTTGTAGTCCTTCTGTATGAACTTCGATTCTTTCGCATAGTGGATTCAGGTTTACCTTGAGGATAGCTAGGTCAAATCCTCCCCAGGTTTTTACCGTGTGGTTTCCTGGGTCATCATATCTTGGGTTCATTTATTTTCCGCTGCTTTATATCTTGTTATGATTATTTGATTGTTTTAACCTAGAATTGTTTAATTTGACTAAGTAACAACTTGGCTAATTAATCTAGGCTAACCAATCTGGTTGTGTTTTAAGGGGTCTAAAACCGTTCACTATGAGTTAGACATACCCAAGACAAACAAATCCAAATCAATGGCTCTTAATTCAGTTGATGATGTTGATGGGAATGGATTTGATGATGAACTCTCTTCTACAGATATTACATATCTTGCCAAGAACTTTATAAATTTTTTTTGGAATAACAACATAAAGGCAAAAGGTAAAAGCAATGTTGAACCTAGAAATCTTAAGAGGAACTAAGGTTTATAATTCTGATAAATCAAAAGAGAAAGTTGGTCAAACCTCTAGTAACTCTCTAGGTCAACAATGTTTTGGCTATCAAGGGTACGATCATGTGAAATCAGAATGTCCTACATTCTTGAGATCAAAGGGTAAAACTATGGCTGTAACCTTTAGTGATGATAAAGTTTCTAATCACGAGTTTGGTAGTGATGAAGATGGAAACTTCATTGCTTTCAAGCTACTACTGTAGTTGATAAAAACGTTGCAGCTGAAGAGAACCCTTTTGATGGAGAACTCTTTGAATGTGCTGATTTACAAGAACCTTTCAATAAGCTATGCAAAGTTGTTGCAAAGGATGCTATGAATGTTGATTTAGGTTTAAAGAAAATTGCTTCTCTTGAACTTGATAAGAAAGATTTGTTGTTGAAATTGCTTGATGCTAATACTTTGATTGATAAAGTGAAGACTAGGGACATGATGTTGCTTGATAAGATTAAGAATTTGGAACTAGAATTATCTGTTGCTAGAGAACAAACTAATAGGTCTACTAGTTCTAAACTTGATCAAATGTTGACTGTTCAGAAGTCTCCCTTAGACAAAACTGGTCTAAGTTTTGTAGAAAGCATCTCGATGTCTGAAACACATCCCACAAAACACATCTCAATGACAAAACAAAATGTCTCACGGGAAGGCCTTACCGACGAGATACTCGCGAGACACAGTTGTCTCCATCCTAACCTGACTCTTCACATTCCAGCATGTGCAAGGCACATGAGTCACTTTGCGGGATGCTTAGTCGTGAACTACCCGCGAAAACTCTTCAGTCTTCAATTGCTTGAGTCTTCACACTCTCTCTCTCTTACACAATCCTTACAATCAAATCACATAACCCTTACAATCAAATCCCACAATAAATACAAGGTACAAAAGATTGAACAGTAATTACGATCAAATTTGGCACGGAATAAAAGCCAACAGAACACATAGTTGTAAATAACAATTTTACAATCTCCCCCTTTGGCTATTCCATGACAAAACCCCTAAAATAAACTCTAGACTTAAACGTGAGTTTGGGAACAGTGGCAAAACTCACTCACACCTAATCTGGAAGCTGTGAAGCACTTGCACGTATATACCTACAACTTGAAACACTTGCATATAAACAAAACTTTCATTAAGCTTATGACAAGTTGAACACAAGGTACGTACATGAGCAAGTAAGAGCAATCAAGTTTGTAAACACTATAAAACATGTAAGCATATCTTGATCAAACAAAAAAACAGTCATTAAAGAATGTCTACAATGAACATTTAGCAAGTAAATGCTCATCCGGACACTCAATGCAATTAAGAACAATCCAAAGGATCAATTGCATATCCAACACTCAACCAATGCAAAATACATGAAGTATTTACATCTAGGATATAAGATCCTACTAGGGCACAAGAGTGAGGCACTTAAGACATATTTGCAATATCTTAAAAGTACAAAAAGATGCTACAAAGCATAGAGATAAACACAAATACTGAAAATAAACTGAAATTAAGTTTTAAACAAAAGTAGTAAAAACTGTAAACACAAGATATAAAGGCTCAAACAATTTGAACCAAAACATAAATAAAATAAAACCGCTTGTGAACCAATAACCAATGTTTCTAAGCCTAAACCTATGCACCCCCTAACACAGTGCAGGCTCTGCCTAAGCTCCCCCTCAAAATTTTCTCCCCTTTTTTGACCGGAATGGCCAAAGGGCTAGAACTGATCAGACTTTGAATCTAATCACCGAGCCATGGACATGCCATCAATCTGTGATGACAATGCAGTGATTTGTCCCTGGAGGTATGCAAACTGTGTCGCTGTGTGCAGCACATGGGAGTCAAGTACTGAAGACATCTGGTCCATTTTTGCTAGTAGGCGATCGAGTCTGTCTAATCCTTGTGCTGGTGTTGAAGATGATGGCTGAATTGAAGACTCTGGAGCAGAAGTGAATCTGTCAATCTCCTCCTCTATATCTCCACCCATGTCCTCAACATAATCTTGTAGTATCGTATGCACACCTGCTTTGAAGCCCTTGATGTGAGCTGTGCTTCTAATGACTATGTGTGTACCAATGGGATAGTCCCTCTGAACCACAGTGAGACCACTTGGAAGTTTCATCTTAGTCTTTGCAATCAGTCCCATAATCAATGAGGGAAAAAGCATAACTGTTCTGGAATTTTTCTTTTTAATGCTCTTCTTTAGAATGTGGAAGATATGTACATAAATATCTATCTCCTTGTGGGTGAAAAGATCATATAGAAACCTTGTCCTTGGAGCAGACAGTGTAGTGAGGTTGGTGACCGGGTACAAGTTATGGATCATCACATATGCCAATGTCCTCATCTCTGGTGAAAATTGGATTGTATACATGGATGTCTTCTTTGGTGTACCACCAAGTATCTTAATCATCTCCACAGTAGAGCCCAATCTATCTTCATATTGAACTGAGATTCGCTGAGAGGGAGGACGAATCTCCAAAAATTCTTTAATACTATCCCTTCTAATCATGAATTCCTTGTGCCTCACCCAGCAAACTATATGGTCTTCTTCCATAGTAGCATTTGAGAAAAATGCTTGAATGATCTCTGAGTACACAACCACAACCGGGTTCAACAACTTGGTCCAAGTCCTTTCTTTGAACACCTCAGGGATGAAGGTATCCTCAAGGGTTTCTAGTTGGACTACCCTCTCCATAATAGTGGTTGCTCTTTTGTAGCAATCATTGTATTTCATATCAGCATCAGCAGACTTGAAATTGTCCAAATCAGTGCAAGAGCGTTTTGTGGATTTCTTGGTCGCAGAATGTTTGGTAGGAGACATCTGCACAATTGAACACAGAACAAACCAGAAACATGTGCAAAATCACAAAACAGAACACAAAACTTGATTAGATTCAAGTTAGTCCCAAAACAAAGGTAAAATAACCTAAAACAGAGCATAAATAACTCAAAACAACATGCTAAAACAGTTAAAAGAAGTAAACATAGACACAATGCATGAAATTAAGTTGTTGTGCATATGTGTGCATGTGCTGATGCATGGGGATGTAGCATAAGATGCATGAGATGTGCCCAGAAGGTGCCTAGGTGTGTGCCTAGTGTGTGCATGGCATGGAATTGAGGCACAAAATGGACAAAGTGTGTAAAACACACAACCACTGACCAAAGCATGGTAAACATGACCATTCAAGACCAAAACCAAACATTGGAACTTAGTTGAGTCCAATTCAACACAGAGATGTCATTCGAACATTCTGTCAAACACCTAACATGCAAGAATGCACAACAGTTATGAATAATGCATGAACATAGTGAAAACTGGCCTTAATACATGCTAAATTGCCTCACGGGGCCAACACAAATGCACAAACACCAAATGGGACACAGCCCAATCAAAGATTTTGGAAAAAATTTCACAAAATAAAGAACCCCAACCTAATTTTGAAAAAATCCCCAAATTTTGGAACCCTAACTCAAATAACTGCATAATCTTAGAAAAAACATGAAGAAAATGTTTTAGAAAACATACCTTAAAGTTGGAAATGCAAAAAATAAGCTTGAGAATGATGGGGTTTAAGTAAAATGTGATTTTGGGTTGAAAAGTGTTTAAGAGAGGCTTAGCGAAGGAAATTGGAGTGTTTTAAAAAATTATCACATCTGCATTATAAAACTGAAAACACGCGTTTTTCGCGGCTTAGACAGTAGCGAGATAGTTGCGAGAATGGCCACTGAAGCACAAAAACTTTCGCGATAAGCTTTAGGTCGCAAATCAGTCGCGAGAGTTTCTGTCTGAATTTGAAGAAATTCTAGTTTTTGCCTAAAACTCATTTCGCGAGAAGTGTTTAGCTGTGAAATACTCACGAGACAGTAGTGAGAGTCTCTATGTGAAATGACCAAAAATTTATTTCCCTTAAATCCTTTTCGCGGGATGCTCTAAGTCGCGAGCTTCTCACAAAACAACCTCTGAACCAATTTCTGAAGAAAAACACAAAAATGCATTTTGAACAAAAACTAAAGACACAAAAGTATAAAATCACTTTCAAAAACATATAAAACACTCAAAAATATTTTTGGGTTTGATTAGCAAGTACTTGAGCATACACATCACATTTGAACATGTACAATCACATAAATGAGATAAGCATTAATTGAATCAAAGTCTTGTGTGTTGTGGGTGAGTATCAAGTGTGAAATAGTCTTTAGACCAGAGTGAAGTTTCAATGATTAATTCAATCAAGTCATACATAACTGATACTAAATAAAGTGGTTTATCTCAATTATAGAAATGAACATATATGACCTCCCACAAATTGATTACAAAACTTAGAAGTTTTTCATTTGACTTCTACATAAATCATAACATTTAATCCATCTTGAATAATACATCTCTTTTTGAATCGGTGCTTGAAATTTTTGATATTTCAACATTCAGAATTAGCCTTTGGCTTTTTGAGCACCATATATTTCAAAACAAAAGTCGCTTTCCTTTTTTCCTACTCAAATACTAGTATGTATGACAGACTTTTGTAGCTCAATATCTCTTTTCATTTGGAGATTTACATTGGTGAGCTCTTTTGCAAAAACATAAAAATAAAGTGGGAAGAGATATAAGCACAAGTCTATGCAAGTATCAAGACCATCAAGACTATTGACCAATCATTCATGACAAGGTTGAAGATCTATTTATAACAATCACACATAGTTTTCAAGATTTCTTCCAGACAGATAAATTTGCATACATAACAAGCTAAGCTCGTAAATGCACTACGCCATTAGTATGAAGGTACTAGGCCAAACTCACATGTGATATACACAATACAAGCGATCAAACATTTTGAAGATTTTTCAATTTTTATGGGTTTTTGAATATTTTGAGCACACTAAAAAATAGAACAAAAACAAGAACAGAGCAAAAACTTGTAAAAGAAACATGCTAAAAACCAGAAGCAAATGGTACAAAGTAAATTATGCATGTAATGATGCATGAACAAATGCCCCTAAACATCAGAAGTGTTAATGCATGGAAATGTTGAAATGCTTATGCATGAGTACCCCTTTTCACCCACACGGCACGTGCGTTTAGGGTGATATCCCTATAGGATAGAGTACGAGAGTTAAGACTTTCAAACTATCTAGTGAAGCTCTCTAAGCAAGTGGTGAATGCACCAATCATCTTCATCACGTTCATCACATCGGAATCACCATTTCGACCTCTTGATTGCTTAACAACCCAATCCTATTTGTCATTTCTTGGGTCTTTTGACCTTTGATCACTTGCATTCTTCAATGCCCTCAGTTTATGACAATTTGGTCTAGTATGTCCTTGAAGTCCACAGTAATGACAGAAATGTTGAATTCTCAGACCTCTTTGTGACTTTGGAGGTGATTTCCCTTGAACCTTAGGCTTGACCATTGATGAGTTACGAGGCTTATTCAACACCTGTTGGTCAGCCACAATTTTATTCTTCTCTGGCTTTGCTTTCTTAGCCTTTGTGGTAGCTACAATTGGCTCATTAGCTTTCACAAACTTCACTTGCTTGGTTACATTGGTAGCTGAACTACTTTCTCTAGTATATCCCACTCCGATTTTTTCAGAGAAATGTTTTTGATGAGAGAGGACTTCATCAAGCTTCTTGGAGGAGACTCACTCTACTTTTGCATTAGCTTGAACCACCTCAAGCCCAAGGAATTTTATCTTTGAGTAGGTTTCTGTCAGCTCTCCATTCAATGTCTCTATTTCACATTTGGCCTCCTTCTATTGCACTAGGAGACTTCTATAGTCCTCCTCTGCCTTCTTCATCTTTTTAACAGCTGCCTTGGCCACCCTCGTATATTCTCCTGATTTTTCAAGAAGTGAATTGTAGTTTTCTTGAAGTTCCACTGCACTTTCATCTTTATTAGCATCAGATTCTTCTACTACTCCCATTGATTCTTCATCACTGTGCTCTCCAAGCTCTTCCAATGGCTTACTCAAATCATCTGTTGATTCAACATAGGCAATAGTCATAAAAGCGAAGTAATTCCCTTCTCCATCACAGCTTTCCTCAGAATTAGAATTAGATGAATCCGAGTCACTAAGAGTTGTGGCACATGCCTTGTACTTTCCTCTTAGATAGTTGGGACACTCCTTTTTGAGATGTCCATGGCCATTGCATTCATAACATACAATGAGTTGAGGAGATTTGGTATCCTTCCCTTCTTTCTTCTTAAATTATTTTCTATCACTTTTGGAGGATGAAAACTTCCCTCTGTTCTTCATCTTCAGGAATTTTCAAAAGTTCTTCGCAAGAAATGCTACCTCCTTCTCCACTCCATCTTATTCGGAGGAATCATCCATTCTTTCGGTGATGGTTTTAAGAGCAAGATATTTGCTTGAATTATGAGAAAGCAGTCCCAGCTCATACATTTGGAGAGATCCAATGAGCTTTTGGATTTTAATCTCATCCAAATCTTTGCTTTCCTCTATAGTTGGGACTTTTGCTCAAAAGCTCTCCGGTAAGGACCTCAAAATTTTTCTTACTACCTTAGCATCTTCAATCTTTTTACCAAGATTGAGCTTAGCAATTACAATTTTGTTGAGCTTCCCATATAAGGAATCAAAGGGCTCAAAATCTCCCATCTTAAGCTCTTCAAATTTGGTGGTAAGCATCTGAAGCTTTGTATTCTTCACTTTCTTTGTTCCTTCAAAGGTACTCTCCAATATCTCCCAAGCTTCCTAGGCTACTGTTATGTGAGAAATCCTGTGAAACTCATTTGGAGAAACACCACAAAAGATTGCATTCAAAGCTTTGCTGTTAGTGTTAGCTGCCACAAGAGTTGCTATATCCCAAGTGGATTTAACGGCCTCCGGCCTTGTCCATCCTACTTCTACTGCATCCCAAACAATATCATCAATTGAATACAAAAATGCCCTCATTCGGACTTTCCAAAATGCATAATTACTACCATCAAAATATGGTGGAAAATTTAAACATTGAGACCAGTCCATCTCAAACGGGGTCAAAGAACACACTCAGGTAGTTAAACCACAGCAAGTGTACCCGTTCTGATAATAATTGAAAGCTCGAAAATGTGTCAAAAACACAAGAGATGTTTAGACCCCCAAATAAAGGTTACGGATCGATTGATTTTACACTAACTTAATACTAAGTGCGGAATAGTGTAAAAGCGAGCGGATAAATAAACAAGCTACTCTAATCCATAATCAAAGCAACACAACAGTAAAATAGAAAGTAAAAGAGTAGGGAAGAAAGATGCAAACAAAAGATAACATATCGATGTGTTATTGAAGAGGAAACTGAAGAACTCGGAGAAAAACCTCTCCTCCGCCCTCTAAGCGGTAATCGATCTACTAGACAATCAGTTGGGATACATAGGTTAGTAAGAGACCCTCTAAGCCTAGTCTACCCGATGTGCCTAAGCCCTACAAGCTTCTACTCCAACAAGGCTTTTTGGAACCATGTCTTGTCTAGTTCTCCGGATCCCGTAACAAGCTCCATGTTGCATCTGCCATCATTGGCTTCTTCCAATGTTTCCTAGCAGCACCAAAACTTCACTTGACACTCTGAAAGGATGTGGTAAGTGTTTGGGCTATCAACTTCTCAATGGTATGGAAATGGAGAGGTAAGAGTTAAGGAAATTCCACAAGCGAATGTGTAGAGAATTGTGGGTATAAAAATCTCTAACTCTCAAGGTGTTTGGCTAGGGTTTTCTCTCAGAAGTACTCCTCAACATTTATGAGTAATGTGGGTATAAATAGTGTAGGCACAAAAAGTATGTATCAGAATGGACAGACTAGTAGAACAGAATGTCTCGCGGTTGTCTCGCAAGAAGGCCTTACCCGCGAGATACTCGCGAGACACAGCTATCTCCATCCTAGCCTGACTCTTTGCATTCCAGCATATGCAAGGCACATGAGTCACTTCGCGGGATGCTTAGTTGTGAGCTACCCGTGAAAACTCTTCAGTCTTCAATTGCTTGAGTCTTCACACTCTCTCTCTATATCACACAACCCTTACAATCAAATCTCACAATAAATACAGGGTACAAAAGATTGAACAATAATTACAATAAAATTTGGCACAGAATAAAAGCCAACAAAACACATAGTTGTAAATAACAACTTTACAATGGACATGAATAAAATAAAATAATAATATTTAACTGGAATTATGATAGAGTATTGGCACTGATGCATATCTATAAAAAGAAAAATAAATAAGTAAATAACTAAACTAGAAAAAATAAAGTTTTATTTTGTGGTTAACTTAGCTAAAAATTTGAGGAGGTTGATATAAATGCTCTAACCATGTCAATAAAGTATTTCTAATGATCTCAATAAAAGCCTCAATTATTTTCTCTCTATTTTAAGTTTGTTTTGAGCAAATTCACATGTCATGTAATTTAAGATGTCATAGTGAATTACAGATTTGATTTTCTATATTTTTAACCCTTTTGGATTAATTTTAGTCAGAAAGTTTGGATTGTTTGCTTTACTTTATACAAATCTTATTTTGCATATATAGTCCTCTTCGATTTTACAAACTTTCCTTCTCTTTTTTGTTAATTTTCCCCTCTCTTACGACAAGGGTAAAAGGTTTGAATGTAAGCACGTATCCAACTATTCTTTGACCTTCTAATAAAGTTAGCGCCTTTCTTATTTATAAATAACTGAAGTCACTATTACTCTTTACATATAATACATTAATGCTACTCAATCCAACGTACATCAAAATAATAGAGAAAAAGGTAGAAGCACATTACATTACACACTCACAAACCTATGCACACAAAAAAAAAAAAAAAAAAAAAAAAACATAAACATTACACACCAACAAACCTTAGCAAAAAATAATATATTTAATTCAATTTCTAATGTCTCCTCCCTCCAACCTTTCCTCCTGGTACGGGTTGCCTCACCTTGAAAGTCTTCATTAACCAATCATGATTCCTTGCAATCACAATATGCCCAATAGTCACCCCAACAAGTAGTCCAAATCCATACCCAATCACAACAATTCTCCAACCAAATTGAAGTGGAGACCCTGAATCTTGACTCATTTCCGAGGTTGAAGGTAAAGGTGGTAAAACCTCATAATACTTACATTTCTTTGACAATGGGTTTCCACACAATTTTGAATTTCCTTCAAATGAACTATTTTCAAATGTATTAAATTGCTTTCCTTGTGGTATAAGCCCCACAAGATTGTTATGAGAAACATTAAGAGATTTCAAGAAAGTAAGTTGGGTTAGCTGTTGTGGGATCTCACCTACGAGCTTGTTTTGAGAAAGGTCCAACGATTCCAACTCTGCAAGGTTTCCCAACGTTGGTGGGATGCGGCCAGTGAGAATGTTATTGGAAAGATTGAGCAAACGAAGTCCTTTTATATTTCCGATTGATTCTGGAATGTCTCCTGCAAATCTATTACTAGAGAAATCAAGGGCTGTGAAAATTTCCTGGACCTTCCTATAAATTGTGTCCACTCCTTTGTTTGTCATCATCATTGAGAAATTATACTCATACCCAACTTTGAACGTCTGATAATCGAACTCCACTTCAAAAGATGAGTATACTTGAATATATGACAAGTGGTATGCACGATCAAATCTGGAAGAATTCGAATTTTGAAATAATTCTACTGGCAACATTCCAGTAAAACTATTGTATGAGAGGTCAATGATTTGTAAGTTAGGAAACTCATAATTCACGCTGTGAATCTTTATTGGTCCGTAAAATTTGTTGGACCGCAAAATGAGAATCTTCAAATTTGGAAGGTTTCCTAACCAAGAGGGGAAAGTATCATTGAACTGGTTATTACTGAGATCAAGGGCCTTCAACATTACACACTTGACCAAAGATCTTGGTAACCACCCTTGGAATTTGTTTTGGCTGAAGTTAATTATCATTAATTTGCTTCCACTTGCCCAAGTTTGTGGGATGCTTCCTTCGAATTTGTTCCTTTGTATATCCAAAATGACCAAAGAATCACCAAAGTTGTGCAAGCATTGAGGAAGTGGACCACTTAAGTTGTTCTCTGACAACTCAAGAACCCGAAGAGAACTCAGGTTACAAATCAACTCGGAAATTTTTCCAATGAATGAATTGTGTGATGCGAGGTATAGCTCAGTGGAAGATGATGGAATTGGAAGTGATCCTTGGATATTGTTAGAAGTAAGGTCTAAAACGGCCAAACTGGTCCATGGAAGAAGAATGGGATATTGACTGAGGCCTGTAAGAAAGTTTTTAGAAAGGTCAATAGACTTTAGACTTTCTTTACTCATGTTCCAAAACCATTCTGGTACTTGACCATGAATATTGTTGCCTTGTAGGTTTAGCAACTCCAATTCATTTTGGTTTGCTAGGAAATTTGGGAACTTATTCAAGTTGCACTGAGCCAATCCTAAATTTACAAACTTTTGAGAGGTTCTATTGGCACTGGTTTCACTTTCAACTAATGATATTTGATTAAAAGATAGACGCAACGTAGTTAACTTTTTGAGTTTTACAAACTTGTCAAACTCCACAGTGCCACTAAAGTAGTTAGAGGTAAGACTAAGAAATTCTAGATTTGTGAGGTTAAAGATTGAGCTTGGAATCTGGCCTACAAACTCGTTGCCAACAAGACTCAAGGCAATTAGTTTTGTCAGATTTGCAAGCTCAAAAGGAATTGGACCAGCGAATTCATTACTGGTAAGGTATAGAAAAGAAAGTTGGATGAGGTTTCCAAAGGAAGACGGAATGCGGCCCTCGAAAGTGTTGTATGAAAGATCCAAAGATTTTAGACCCGTGAGGTTGCCAAGTGAAGATGGAATGAACCCAGAGAAGTTGCAATCCCATATTAAAATTGTATTCAGAGACCCAAGGTTTCCGATTGAAGTAGGTAGCTTACCTGAGACACTTGTTTCTGCAAGATTCATTATCTCAAGTGTGTTACTCCATTGAAAGCTAGGCAAATGGCCGGTGAGACCTTCATTCTGCCCCATATCAAGAACTCGTAAATTCGGAAGCTTGAAGATGCCAACTGGAAATTCCCCATACAATCTGCAGTCACGGAGTCTGAGGGAGGTTAAAGAAGACACATTGGCCAAGATATTAGGCATCATGGAGATTATTTCCACCTCTCTCAAATCAAGTTTTTCTAGGCAGGTTAAATTTTCAACTAGACTTCTGAAACTAGGCTTCTTGAGTTCTAAATAAGCGTTTCCACTTAGATTGAGGGATGACAATTGGGACAATTGTGAAACTTCTAATGGGATTTGACTAGCAAACGCAGAAGAAGAGAGATCAAGATGAGTTAGTTTAGATAGATTGGAAACGGTGGATGGGATTTGAGAGTATTTAAAATGATTGTCAGCAAGATTAAGCCTTTGAAGATGAACAAGATGGAAAAGGCTGCTGGTGGAGTTAATAGAACCGTAGAGACAGCTACCATTGAGGTCAAGGCCAATCACATGGCCCGTGAACTCATCACACTCTACCCCATCCCATGAGCAGCAGTCATTGTTGTTTCCTTCTAATGTCCAGGATGCAACCTTGGGATAAGCCGACGGTTCAGAAGAAGCGGACTTGTTGATGACAAAGCTTTCCTTAAACTGCAACAAGTAAGACCTTTCGTGAGCAAGGCAGAGAGGCTGCATAGATGAAAACGAAAGATGAAATGTTGAGAGAAAAGAAAGCAAGTACACAAATTTTAAATGATACAAGGAGGACGCCATAACTTATGTTTAAATTAGCTATACGTTCTTCACTCTTATATAAGCAAGGATAGTCCTTTACTTTTAGGAGGATTTGGACTTACGTGTCTTTACGTTGTAATCCAAGTGGCTTCAATTCAATTTTAGAAAGTTACTTTTGGAAAAGTTATGTCTATTCCCTTGCTTTGACTTTTGGAAACTTCTTTTTCTTTATTTTTGAAAAATTGCAACCATATAAACATGACCATTGAAAAAAATGCATTCAATGACCAGGCCTCGACATGGATGTGTCTCCACTGATCAATTTTGATCGTTAACATCACATCTTCATTTACGTGGCTTGACTTTTATACATTACTTCATAAATGTTGCAAGATTTATACATCATTATAGAGAAAAAGGATGAATCCAATTCTTCTCTTTTGGTCCAGCTGCAGGAAAACCCATTCCCCTTTGAGAGAGAATGATTTTTTAGTGTGTTTTAATTTCTACTAAAAGATTAATTAGTGAATGATGTAACAGTTTCTCATTAAAATTAAAAAAAAAAAAATGTTCACTTGAAAAACTATTGAAAGTAAAACAGACTCATTGGTAAGAACCCTTTCAATTTTTAATTACTTCCTTAATTAAAAATGGCAAAAATACCCTTAGATTTTCTAAGGCATCATTAAATACCAAATTATCCCAAATAAAATAGTTAGAATAAAAAAACTAAATTTTGGTATGAAAAGAAGAGATAAGAAATAGATGACGTTCATTGATTTTGTGTGTTCTTCACTTGGAAAAGCATTTTTCATTTTCCAAAAGGACGAAAGATCCATGAACGTAAGATTACAAGCATAATAAATAGATGATGTCGAGTCCATTCCATTTTGTCAACAAATTAAAGATTCATGAACATAAAATTCTAAGCATAATAAATAGATGATGTTGAGTCCATAGATGATAGTACAACGGAAAAGGAAAATAAGGAAGCTTTTTTTCTTTATATTTGAAAAATTGCAACCCTATAAACATGACCATTGAAAAAATGCATTCAATGACCGAGCCTCGATATGGATGTGTCTCCCTTAATCAATTTTCATAGTTAACATCACATCTTCATTTATGTGGCTTGACTTTTGTACATTACTTCATAAATGTTGCTAGACTTTTGTACATCATTATAGAAAAAATGCAGAATCCAATTCTTCTCTTTTGCCCAACCTACTCCAGGAAAACCATTTCACTTTGGTGACTTCTCAGAAGTTGTCCACCAAGCTCATTTAATGAGCTAAGCAAAAGGGTGGGCTGGACATGTGGGTGTCGGCACCCAACATCTTCACGCCGAAAGCATCTTCCAATTTCACAGTAAAAAAAAGAGAAAATATTCAAATACTGATACAACGGGGTAGAAAATTGTGTTTTTGTTTTTTCTATTGCAGGTTGCAAACTCTATACATTGGACCATTGAAAAATTTTGGATTCAACAACCAAGATTATACTTAGTATCACGCCTCCAACCCAACAATTATCCTCAAAGAAAATTATATTTATATCAGATAAATGTAAAACTAATTAACCTCTGTAATTCAATTTTTAAAAGATCTCCAAAGTATCGTTAGAAACAAAAATCCAAACCTCATGTGTAGAAACAACAAAAATTACTAATTATTATAAGTCTGATAATACTTCATGATAGGCCAAGAATGTATTGATCCATTGTGATAAATTAATTAATTAATTAGCCAAGTTTATTAATTAATCAAATTAACATGCAATGTACATGGCAGCACAAACAAATTACCAAATAACTAAAGTATGTAGCGGAAAATAAATTGACATGGTGATTTGTTTACGAGTGGGGAAAACCTACACGGCAAAAACCCCACCGGGTGATTTTAAGGTCACCACTCTCGAAAATCCATTATTATCAAAACAAGCGGTTACAAGTAAAGAAATCTCAATACCTTATACCAACCTATAGTTGAATCCTTACCCTAATACCCAATTGGACTTGTTCTGTAGTGATAATCTCTCATTTTTAATGCACGGCTCCTAATACGTGACTAACCAATTACACGGATCCCAGTACACGACTTGATCACCAACTTGAGAAGGATGTTGGCTACAAAGTTGTTCAGTTCATCACACGATAAAGATCATGAAGTTACTTGGTCAAAAAACCCTACAGTGTACAAACACAGCAGATTCTTCAAGAGAAAGAAGAACTAGGGTAAATTAGGTTTCCGGTCACACCTTTTTTCACACTTATGGAATTGTGCTCTTGTGTAACTTCATCACCTTTTACGGCCCTCAAAATAATCCTTATATATGTTTAGGGTTGTGAGAAAAGAAAGCCCAAACATACATTCACGGATTGGATGAAAATCATTTTGGAAAACTGAATTTCATAAACCTTGATAGACAACCATTTATCGAGCTAGCTGTCGAGTCACGGGCTTTAGCAGCTTTTAAACCTCGATAGATGCTACTTGTCAAGCTTTAAAATCTTGCACTTTCTCACTTAATTCTTGGACAGACTTGCATGACTTTAACACTTGAACTTGAAACCTTATTTCTTGAAGCATTAAACTCATCCTAGATCTACCCAATTACAAGTAAAGTGTGTTTTGTCAAAGGATTAGCCAATTATATAAAATGTTGACATATGTTCCTAACATCAAATCACATATGTCCTAACACTCCAAAATTCCTAAACACCTCTCATACGCACTAATCATTAGAAGTCTGATCTTACTCTAAACTTCTTAAAATTCTCTCATACGTACAACCTCAATAGAAGCTCCAGAACTACTATACTTCATAATTTGTAATTGGAAGGGGAGAAAGCGGGGAGCTTGATTACTCAATAAGAAACTATAATCCTAATTAGATGGATCCCAATTATTAGAGCGTGCACACACACACACACACACACACACACACACACACACATAATAAATTGTACATTACAAGATAAAATTTTGTAGGCTTAGAAATTGTATCTTCATTCAATTGAAAAACTGACATAATTTGCAAAGACTTTCACTAATATAAAGAACTATAATTTACAATGAGTTCCAAAATATGAGAAATTTAATTAATATTGAAACATTTTACATATCCAATCTAATTGATATTCTTAACAATCTTCATATGACTATGGTTATGATATATATGCCCGTGACCGTGACTAGGGGGAGAGTGTTAGGGGTGGGGGGGGGGCTTATTTGCTAAAGGTGTCATAAAAAAAATTAGTTTTTTTTTTTAATAAAAAAGTTAGTTTTGTTTTTTATTTGACATAATATGAGGCAAAAAGCGAAAAACTGGACTATGAGAGCTTCTAGTGAAAGATAGGGCCCTTCATTTTTTTTTCTTTTTCCGATACTTATATATATATATATATATATATATATATTTATTATTATTATTATTATTGATAACATTCCTAATACTTATATTAAGAACATGCAAGTAAACATGTAGAAACTTAACATATAGACATGGAAGAACACGGATCCAAGTTGAAAAGTTCAATATGGGTATGAAACACCCTTGAACGTTTAGACCCCCAATTACAAAAATACCAACACAAGCTATATAACAAACAACTTATGTGCGGAAAATGATAAATAGCTTATATCGGAATAGAGACACAATCTAAACCATAAATAATCACACACACAACTGTAATTAAATGGTAAAGATAAAGGGAAGAGAAATGCAAACACAAGGACACCACTCGATGTGTTATCGAAGAGGAAACCGAAGCCCTCGGCGTAAAACCTCTCTGCCGCCCTCCAAGCGGTCAATAATCCACTAGAAAATGTAGTTGGGATACATGAACAGCAATAGACCCTCCAAGCCTAATCTACTCAGGTATCTAAGCCCTCCAAGCTTCCTGCACCAACGAGGTTGCACCAAACCTTTTTCTTTTCTAGCTTATCGGATTCCGCTATAAACCATAGCATCAACCAATCACCATTGGTTTCTTCCCAAACTGCTTCCCTAAGCACCAAATGGACCTTCTCACAGACGTGGGTGTGGTGAGATAAGAGTTTGGTAAATGACCTCTCAAGGGTATGACAATGGAGAGGAAGAGAGTAGAGGAATTTGTAGAGTCTCTTTAGATGAAGATTGGGATAAGGCAATCTTGTTTTTCTCTAGGGTTTTCTCTCACAAAATACTCTCTGGAAGCTTTCTCAAAATGATGGGTATAAGGGTGTATATATAGTAGGGTGAGAAGGGAATGCAAAACGTCAGTTTTTGCCAAACAGGGCAAGTTGGCGTCTTGGTCTCGCGGCTTGTCCAAGTCGCGAGTTCAAGTCGCGACGTAACGGCCTGGCCAGTTTGGAACTTTTGTCCTGTAGCGTGACAGCTGGCGCGACCCTTCAGCTTCCCAGTGTGCCTCTCACGTGCCAGCCTTTGGCGGCTTGCCAGTCGCGATCCACCCGCGAGCCCTAGCCGCGAGCCTCTGTTTTTCTTGCACACTCTTGAGCTTTTCTTCACATCTTCTCACACACTAACCTTACAATTTTTCCACCTAAATACAGGGTTGCTAAGTACTAAATTACAAGCAAATTAGTCACGGAATAAAGCCAATTAAATGGTTGATTAAATTCAACCTTACAATCTCCCCCTTTAACTATTCCGTGACAAAACCCTACAACAGACTCTAGACTTAAATGTGAGTTGGGAACAGTTGGAAAACTCACTCACACCTAACTCTAGATTCTGTAAAGCTCTTGAACATATGAATAAGTAACTCCTGAAACACAATAACATAGCAATATCATTGTATGCAGAAAACTTAATATACATATGGAGCAAAATAAGCATGATCAAGCAAGAATGAACATAAGCATAAAAGTAATAATTCATGGCAAGATCAACATCAGTAGTCACTAAGCAAAAGTGATTACTATGTTCATTCACACAAGGAATGAACATCCGAACATGCAAAAGTGATAAACTCAATTGAAGAGTATCATTTGCAAGTCCAACACTCAACCAATGCATACAAACATATATGCATCTAGGAACAATCCTACACGGGCACAAGAGTGTTGTACTTAAGATAATGCAAGGCATTAACAAGTACCAAAGCATAAAGCACAAAGGCTACATATGCAAAGTTTTGCAAATACATGGCACAAACCATACAAGCCTACAAACAGTGCATAAGAACAAGAAACAACCCTCAAAGCTTACAAAAGCATCAATGGGTACAAATTAACAACATAAAGTGCTAAAAGATATAAGATGGATACAGAACAATGATAAAAACTAAAGATAGACAAAAACAGTAAACAAAAATCTGTTATCTGAAATCTCCCCCTTTCGTTGAGCTCTCCCCCTGCCAACAGCATCTCCCCCTTTTTGTCAAGGAATAGCTAGTCGTCATTATCTTCTAGCTTTCTTTGAATTTCATCCAATTGAGTTTGAATCGAAGTAAACTTCATATCCCATCGAGAGTTGAGATGATGCAAGATGGAAGTAAGATCGGACAACTTTGAACTCAGCTTATGAATAGAAGCTACAATAGAGTCTAGCTTCTCATCAGCGAGGAGTGAACTGGAGCGCGAGCCACTGTGGGTCGTGGAAGCTTCTGTTTTGATTCCCTTCTTACTATAACCAATGCTAGCGTTGAATGTGCGCATGTTGATTAGACATGGTTTTGCGCAGGGAACTTCATTCTCAAATGGATAGATCCCTTTACGCTTCAGAATCCGTGAGATGAGACAGCAAAATGGGATACACATCCTTGATTCTGTTCTTAGAACAGTTTTGCGAAGGATATGAAAGATATGAGCACAGATGTTAATCTCGACATCAGAAATCAGATCATGAAGAAACAGTGCACGCCCGAGATTCATATACCCTGTGCTGGATAGGGGATACAGGTTGTGAAACATGACGATCGTGAGCACCTTCAATTTTGGAGAAAGAGATGAAACACAGACTGAATTCTCATTTGAGGAAAATTCCAGATTGTCCCCAAGAGCTGCTTTAAGTAATTCCTCATCCGGATGAAAATCATCATAGACTGGTGATATCCCAAGTATTGACCTGTTGATGTGCAGAATCTCTGCTAGATATGCGGAAGAGACCGAGAAACTTTTTCCTCTAACCCAACACTTAAGTTCATCTCCTTCAATAATTGCATTGGTATAAAACTCTTTTACCAGATCTTCATATGCATCATCAAGGTTAGAGAGGAGATAATTCCAATCCTTGCGAGCAAACCATTGAGGAATGTTGGTGTCAAACAGAGAATGTTGGTCAAAGACTCTTTCAATCAGAGGTGTCGCCTTTTTAAAGTAATTTTCATAAGTCTGAAAGGCAGCATACGATCGAAACTTGTTTGGATCGAACACACCAGATGGGGAACGAGCCCACTTTGGTCTAGGAGAAAAATCATCAATTTCAATGACATGTTCCTTCCCTTTGCTGCTTCCTCCTTTCACAGCTGATCTCTTGAATGGAGACATTTTCACTCTTTTTGTTGAAGATTTGAGAGAAAATGATGCAGAAATGGAAGTTTTTCAACGAGAAGCACGAAGTGTTTGTGAGAGTAAAATGAGGAAGACAATGAACAGTCACACAAGTACGAGGGAAAAACTGAAAACAATTTTGAAATTGTCCTTAAAATGCAAAACACGCATTTTTCGCGACTGGATCAAGTCGCCAGTAAGTCGCCACGTTAAGCCGCGAAACACTGTGAAGAAAAGAAACTTGAAATTTTCTCTAAGTGTTTTTCGCGACTGGAAGGTCTACCCGCGAGATGGTCACGATATGAGCCGTGAAATTCCCTGAGTACCTCTCGCGACTGGACCTTCCACCCACGAACCAAACGCCACACTGACCCGCGAAATCTGGAAAACTCAAAAATTGGAATATTTCTCTAAGTCTTTTTCGTGATTAGAATACTGACTCGCCAATAAGCCACGAAAAATCTCTGATTGAGCTCGCGACTAGGCCTTACGACTGAGCTAACCCGCAACTTAGTCGCCAAAACAGGGCAACACTGTTTTTGAAAAAATTTCACATTTTTGTAAAAGCAAAGTACTTTCCAAAAACAAAACAAAACACTCAAAAATCTTTTTATGTTTGACCAACAAAGATTGAGCATGTGAAAACACATTTAATCAAGTATAATCACACAAATGAATATAGCATTCATTGAACATAGACTTGTGTGTTATGTGTGGATATCAAAAATGAGATAGTCCTTAATCCAATGTGAAGCTTCAATGATCAATTCAATCAAGGCATACACAACTAGCACTAGATAATGTGACCTATTTCAATTATAGAAGCATGCATATATGACCTCCCACAAGAACTTGATAACAACTCTTTGAAACTTTTCATTTGGTTCCATATTCAACATATCATTTGCCATTTTTGAGCAAAGAAACTCTCATTGTAAGATAGATGCCTGAAATTTTTGATATTCCAATTAATGAGTTAGCCTTTGGCTTTTTGGGCATCTTTCATACATTTTATTTTAGTCGCTTTCCCTTTTTCTTAGTCAAATACTAGTATGTGCGACTGGCTTTTGCAGCTCTATATCTCTTTTCATTTGGAGATTTACATTTAGAGAGCTCTTTTAAAGCATAAAAATAAAGAGTGGGAAGATATATAGGCATGAGTCTATGCATGTCTCAAGATCAACAAAACCATTCACTAATCATTCATGACAAGGTTGAAGATCTATTTACAACAATCACATAGATTTCAGAATTTCTTCCACAATGATATGAGTGCATGAGAGACAAGCTAAGCTCGTTAAATGCACAAAGCCATTAGTACAAAGGTACAAGGCTAAACATGCTTTAAGACAAAAACTCAACAACGAGATCAAAGTTTTTGGATTTTCATCTTTTTATGTGTTTTTGGATTTTTGACACGAAACAAATTTGACAAACAAATCAACAAAAAGAAGACAAACAAAAGACACACAAAGCAACTAAAAACACAATTAGATATCACAGAGGATTGAGTTTAAGGAATGATATCGGCACCCATTGTCTTACGCAAGGATTCAAACCTTGGGCCATCAAGAGGTTTGGTGAATATGTCTGCCTTTTGATTGTCAGTATTGATGAATTCTAGACACACTGTCTTGTCTTCTACCAAGTCCCGAATGAAGTGATAGCGGATCTCGATATGCTTTGATTTGGAGTGCTGAACTGGATTCTTTAACAAGTTTATAGCACTCTTATTATCACAGAACACACACATAGTGTCTTGAGAAATACCATAGTCATGCAATAGCTTTCGCATCCATAACAATTGTGCACAACAACTTCCTGCTGCAATGTATTCAGCTTCAGCCGTTGTCAGCGATACTGAATTTTGCTTTTTGCTCATCCATGAAACCAAGTTGTTTCCAAGATAGAAGCACCCATCAGAAGTACTTTTTCTATCATCTATGCACCCTGCCCAGTCAGCATCTGAATATCCTGTCAAACACTCATTCGAATATTTTGTATACCAAATCCCATAGTCAGATGTACCATTTACATAGCGAATGATTCGCTTAACTGCTGTTAAATGGGATTCTTTAGGAGCGGCTTGAAATCTTGCACAGACTCCGACACTGAATGCAATATCCGGCCTACTTGCTGTGAGATAGAGAAGACTGCCAATCATACTCCGATAAAGAGTTGGATCAACGTCAACACCGGCTGCATTTATGCTCAACTTTGTCGAGGAACTCATGGGAGTAGAGGTATGTTTCTTGGAGTCCAGACCAAATCTTTTGACAAAATTTTTGGCATACTTTTCTTGAGAAATAAATATTCCACCTCTCTGTTATTTCACTTGAAGTCCAAGGAAGTAGTTCAGCTCCCCCACCATACTCATTTCAAATTCCCTTTTCATTTCTTCTGAGAACTCATGAGCAAGTTTATCAATTGTGGATCCAAATACGATATCATCCATGTACACTTGAGCGACAAGAAGGGATTTCTCATCTCTTTTAACAAACAATTGCGATCTGCTTGACCTCTCTTGAACCCACAATCCAATAGGTAGGTAGTGAGACGGTCATACCATGCTCTTGGTGCCTGCTTCAACCCATACAAAACTTTCTTCAATCTTAGTACATGACCTGGGAAGTGAGGATCTTCAAACCCCTTTGGTTGTTCAACGAAAACTTCTTCATTGAGAAAATCGTTTAAGAAGGCACTCTTTACATCTATTTGGTACAACTTGAAATCCATGATGCATGCTATAGATAAGAGAATCCAAATGGATTCTAATCTTGCTACCGGAGCAAAAGATTCGTCAAAATCTATGTCTTCCACCTGAGTATACCCTTGAGCCACCAATCTAGACTTATTTCTGATGACTTCACCATCTTCATCTGTTTTGTTCTTAAAAATCCACTTGGTGCCGATCACATGTGTATCTTCAGGCCTTGGAACCAATTCCCACACATCATTTCTAACAAATTGGTGTAGCTCCTGGTGCATAGACTCTACCCAATTTTCATCTTTCAGTGCTTCTTCTACCTTTTTGGGTTCAAATTGAGCAAGATAACAGTTGTATGTTATATGGTTAGCAGTATACTTCAGCCCTTTTCTCAAACGAAGTCCTTCGTTCACATCCCCAATAATATTACTTGATGGGTGATTAAGTGTCACTCTTGATGAAGGTTTCTTGGAAGTTGAGAGTTCCTCATCACGAGAAATTGGGGTTTGAATTTCTGGAGGAGTGAGTGGACTTGAGACTTCTTGTGTTGATCTAGTCTCTCTTCTTGATATAGGAGGTATGGTCTCCTTTTCAAGTGTTACTTTCTCAACATCATAACTTAAAGGCATATCATCATCATCCTCTTTCTCCTTGAGTTTGAGCCCCTTTCCATCATCCTCAATTTCCTTTTCAGATATGGTGTCGTCTATGACCACATTGATTGACTCCATCACCGTCTTAGTGTGCTTGTTATACACTCTATAAGCTCGGCTATTTGTGGAGTATCCTAGGAGTATTCCTTCATCACTCTTAGCATCAAATTTTCTCGGATTTTCCCTGTCATTTAGAATAGAGCATGTGCTCCCAAACACTCTGAAATACTTCACCTTGGGTTTCTTTTCTCTCCATATTTCATATGACGTCTTCTTTGTCCCCGCTCGGAAATAAATTCTGTTACAAATGTGACAGGATGTATTCACAGCTTCAGCCCAGAACCTTTGAGGTATGTTTTTGTTGAGTAGCATGACTCTAGCCATCTCTTGGATCACCCGGTTCTTTCTTTCAACCACCCCATTTTGTTATGGAGTCTTTGGAGCTGAAAATTCCTTCTTGATACCATGCTCTTCACAAAATGATTCAAATTTCGCATTCTCAAATTCCTTCCCATGATCACTTTTGATTTTGACTATGGGAACTCATTTTTCATTTTGCAATCTCTTGCATAATCTTTGCATTTTATCACATGCTTCAGACTTCTCTCTGAGGAATTCCACCCAAGAGTACCTTGAGAAATCATCAATTATCCCAAGAGTACCTTAAGTTTAGAGACTTTACATACTTATTTGAAGTTTGCATGTCCAAACCTGTGATGCCACAGTTTCAGCATATCAACACGAGCACTTCTACATGAAATAGGTGCCATAGGTACTACTCCATAGCAATTATCAGTAGTCCTATTTCTTTCCAAGACTTGAATCCCTTTCTCATCAATGATTATGCACCCCTTCTTTGAGAATTGAACGAGAAAATCTTCATCACATATTTGAGTAATACTAAGGAGATTTGCCTTCAATCCTTTGATGTATAGTACTTCTTTCAACAAAGGTAGTCCCGGTATTTCAACCGTCCCTTTCCCGAGAACTTGAGCATGACTCCCATCACCAAAAGTCACATAATCACATGCTTTCTCTTTAAGAGTCATAAACAATGATTTATCTCCTGTCATATGACGAGAACATCCACTGTCAAGGTACCATAAACATGAATTAAATACCTTCAATGAGGTGTGCACAAACATACACGCATGAGACAAGCATTCTTGATCATCAAACAAAAATTCATTGTTATTCTCCATGCTCATTCCAAATTGAATTTTCTTTTTTAGATTATCAACCTTTTCACACAATGATCTATTTCTTCTTTTGTATGTCTCAATCAAATAGTTAGACTCACATAGACTATTGTGAAGAGTGTGGTTCTTACTTTCAAAATATTTCAACATGTGAATGAACATCCTAGCATGTTTCCTGGATGTAATTAGCTCTAAGAGTTCATTTTTAAAGTATCCCTCAAATATACTCATAGAGTTATTATCACAAATGTTAGGACATATATGTTTTCACTTGTTAAGAACATATGTCACTTATTTATGTAAATTGGCTAATCCTTTGACAAAATGCACTCTACTTGTAATTGGGTAGTTCTAGGTGTTTTTAATACTTCAAGAAACAATGTTTTAAGGTCAAGTGTTGAAGTCATCAAGTCTGTCCAAGAAAAAAGCAAGCTGAAGTGCAATTTCATTAAATCTCGACACCTTCTCGATAGCTACCTCGACACCTGGCTATCTGTCGAGCTCTTCAGCTGATTCTTATCGCAATCTCGATAGCTTCTCGATAGCTGGTTGATCAATCGAGAAAGTTTCTGTCCCCTCGACACCTTTTCGACACCTCCTCGATAGCTGCTATCTGTTGAGATTCATTAAACCTTGACACCTCCTCGACACCTCTCGATCGATCGAGGTTATGGGAAATCAGAATTTTCAGCTTTTTGATTTTTGGGCCAGACTTATGTATTTGAGTAGGGTTTCTTTTCTCGCAACCCTAGACTTATATAAGGCTTATTTTAAAGGCCGTCACACAAGAGAAAACAAGGAGGACATATGCAAAAGGTGATCGATGCCTTATTCTCTCTAAAAGAAGTTACTGCGTCTTTGCGCCTTTGAGTTTTGTAACCAAGTGCTTCTTGATCTTTATTGTTGATGAAGTGAAAAACTTTGCAGCCAACATTCTTCTTCCTTAAGTTGGTGAGTGAGTCACGTATTGGGATCCGTGCAACAAAAAGAGTGGCGTTCATATATTGAAGAGTTCAGAGGTTCTGAAGCGGTAGAAGGTTTCTGCTGTGAGTTCATCTACGGGGATTGTAGAGTCTAGGGACAAAGGTTTTGTACTAGATTTGTAACTTCTCTTTTCTATAGTGGATTGCTTTTCGGGAAGGTTTCCCCCCAGGTTTTTTAATGTGAAATTGGTTGGTTTCATTGGTTTTCCTGGGTCATCATATCTTGTCTTATTTATTTTTTCCGCTGCTTGATTTTGACATGATATTGATGTTTGTTTATTTTAACAAGTTTGATTCATAATAAATCTAATTAACAACTTGGGTTTAAAACTTGTTAATTCTATCAACCGGGATCTAAATTTCCCAACAAGTGGTATCAGAGCGGGTTCACTCTGATTGGATTAATTTTCTGAGTGTGATCCATTGACCCCTGTTGTTATGGATAGAGGACAATCTTTATTTGTACCTCCTTTATTTGATGGAACTAATTATGCGTACTAGAAAGTTCGTATGAAAATGTTCTTGCAGGCTCTAGGTGAACAGGTATGGCAAGCTATTGAAGTTGGCTGGATTAAGCCGAAGGAAGCACATGTGGATTGGGATGATGCAACAATTATAGCGGCAAATTTCAACAGTAGGGCCTTGAATGCTTTGTTCTGTGCGGTGACCAATGAAGAATTCAAGAAAATATCATTCACGAAAGTTGCCAAGGAAGCATGGACCATTCTTGAGACCACCTATGAAGGTACCAAGGCAGTAAAGACTGTGAAGCTTCAACAACTCACTAGTAGTTTTGAAGAAATAAGAATGGAGGAGGATGAGACCTTTGATGAGTTCTATGCCAAACTCCACGATATTGTGAATTCTGCCTTCAACCTTGGAGAATGTATTGCAAAATCCAAAATTGTGAGGAAAATCCTTAGGTCCTTACCTGAAAGATTCCATGCCAAGATCACTGCCATTGAAGAAGTCAAGGACATTGATCAAATTTCATTGACTGAGCTTGTAGGGAACCTTCAAACCTATGAGATGGGATTAGGCTCAATGGGAAAAGGTGGAAAGAGAAAAAACTTGGCTCTTAAAGGTATAGAGGAAGATATTGAGGACTCTGAAAGTGAAGATGAAGATGAAGATGATGATGAGGATGAAGATTTATCCTTCATAACTGATGAGATTATCAGACTTCTTCAATTTAGGAAAAAGGATAAAGGCAAACCTCCTAGGAAATCTAAATCCTCAAGAAAGGGCAAGAATGAGAAATCCCTTATTCAATGCCATGAGTGCAAAGGTTTTGGTCATATGAGGATATAGTGTCCAAACTACCTCATGAAGGAAAAGACCGAGAAGCCAAAAGAGAAAGGGTTGGTTGCTACCTGGAGTGATACTGAGGATGACTCTTCTGATGAGTTTGTGGATGAATGTCGTCAAGTTATGACCTTTGCTGCCACAACCGATAAGGTGATTGTGGAGAGTGCTAGTGACAGTGAGGATTCTTCTGATGATGAAGTATCTAAGAAGATGACCCTTCAGGAAACCTCTGATAAGACTGGCTTAAGATATGCTATTTCCTCCAGCCCCTCCTCATCCACAGCTTCTGGAACAAGGACTATCTTTGTGCCACATCTGAGAAAGGTAATAGAGGTATGAAATCCAAAACTGATCTGGCTAATTCTAAATCCTTTGTTAAGCCTTGTGTTTTTCATCATTGTGGTGTTGCTAGACACATTCGTCCTAATTGCTTTAAGTTATATCCTCATAAGCAATTGTCCAAACAGTCACAGGTTTCCTCTCAAGGACCTACACATTTGTTTGGAGAGTTATTAAAAGTCTTGAGCTTTTTAACTCAATTTCAGGAGAATTCTAATTCTTCAATGTCCTTTAGTAGACATACTAGTACATATGTCTTTTTATCTTCACGGCCAAAGACTCGTGCTGTGTGGGTGAGAAAGGAGCCTAAGACTTAATTGTCTTTTTTTTGTTTGTCCTCTATTTTAATTCTTTCTATCTAAAGTAGGACTTTCTTGCTTGATCTCTTATCTGTTCTTGGAATCATGCTTTCATGCATTTGCATATTTCTATCATGTTTTCATGCATATGCATCTTTCTTTCATGCATACATGTTGTTTATCTGTTTTTGTTTGGTTGTTTAGTTTTTATTTGGTTTTGTTTTCAAAATAAAAATAAAAAGGAAAAATCAAAAAAATACAAAAACAGTGAGTGTTTGTGTACTTTGGTACTTGTGTACCTTGGATGGCCAATGAAACAAAGTTTTCTAAACTTTGTATCTCTTGTAGCTTAGATAAGCATCTCTATGCACAACTAAGCAAGTGAGTTTTGTGGCTCTTGTTTGTGATGAGTAAGATTAGGTTATCTCTTAAAACTTAACACTCATATCACTCTTTTTGACGGGTAGGACTAGAAAATCCTAAGAGAAATGCATAAATAACCATCTCACCACTATTGCCCACCAATCATAATATGACACTTGTATGCTTCGGCATAGCAAAAGTGCAGTGTCAAAGACATTCGTATGTTTCAGCATAGCAAAAGTGCGATGTCAAATACTTAACATCTTGGGTATTTCTTTTCTCTCTTTTATATACCCATGTATGATATGCTAAAATAAAAGAAAACATGCAAAGAAAATAAAAAGCAAAAAGATTAAAAATGCTTTAAATATGGTTGCAAGCGTGTATTTTAGGAGATGTGGGAGTTATAGGATGTACCTCGAAGGTGATAGTCCCCATCAAACAGTTATGATTGTGTGTGAGTTAAAAGTTATTTTCTCATATCTCAGATCGTCATAACATGTATACACATATGGAATCTTGCGATGTTTTTCACACACAACACGCAATATTCTTTGCTACTTTTGATACATGTGCAGGTACAATGTGATTTGGCCATCACAAGTATTTACATGTGCTACTGTATGCTCACTAAACTGTCATGACTTATTTTTGAAATAAAATTGGTTAGACTTGTTTAGTGTTTGTGTGTGTGTTTTTGGGATCCATGTGCATAACATTTTTTTCTTGTTGAGAGATGTGTTTTTTTTTTTTTTTTTTTTACATGTTTTGCATCCTTCTTTTATCTTGTCATCCATAGCATCTTGTTTCATTACATTCATGCATTTATATGGATTTCTTTTGCCCCCTTGATCATCCTTGATCATCTTTATGCTTCTCGAGTGAAGTTTTCTAGCTTCTTGTACCCTTTGTCAATCATGACAAAAAGGGGGAGAATTTGTGGAGAATATGTGGTTTCTTTTTAAGATTCTACATGTTAGGGGGAGAAATACATTCCGTTGTAAGGGGGAGATGTGTTTCATCTTGTTAGGGGGAGTGCTTACTTCCTTGCTCTTGTACCTTGGGTCTTGTGACCATGTTTAAATACATTGTGCTTATCTTCTTTATATGCTGATGTATGTTTCTTTCACCTATCTCTACATGTGTTGTTTCTTTTCTTTCTTTATACACATGTTTCTTTACTTGTATGCAATCTATTATTTCTGTTTCACACTAAGATGCCTTGATGAGTTTTGTTTAAAGTGTTTCAAAAATACAGGTTGTCAAAGTCTACTTGCCATAAACTCTCTTCTTGCAAAGTTTTTCAAGAGTTTGTGTTAGGATAGATTTTATTATATTCAAACAAGTGAATATGAGTTGAGTGATTTATGACTTCTCTAATATACTCATTTGTTTGTTGTGGTTTTGTCACGGATTGCCAAAGGGGGAGATTGTTAGGACATATATGTTTTCACTTGTTAAGAACATATATCACTTATTTATGTAAATTGGCTAATCCTTTGACAAAACGCACTCTACTTGTAATTGGGTAGTTCTAGGTGTTTTTAATACTTCAAGAAACAAGGTTTCAAGGTCAAGTGTTGAAGTCATCAAGTCTGTCCAAGAAAAAAGCAAGCTGAAGTGCAATTTCATTAAATCTCGACACCTTCTCGATAGCTACCTCGACACTTGGGTATCTGTCGAGCTCTTCAGCTGATTCTTATTGCAATCTCGATAGCTTCTCTGTCGAGCTCTTCAGCTGATTCTTATCGCAATCTCAATAGCTTCTCGATAGCTGGTCGATCGACTGAGAAAGTTTCTGTCCCCTCGACACCTTCTCGACACCTCCTCGATAGCTGCTATCTGTTGAGATTCATTAAACCTCGACACCTCCTCGACACCTCTCAATCGATCGAGGTTACGGGAAATCGGAATTTTTAGCTTTTTGATTTTTGGGCCAAACTTATGTATTTGAGTAGGGTTTCTTTTCTCACAACCCTAGACTTATATAAGGCTTATGTTTGTTGTGGTTTTGTCACGGATTGCCAAAGGGGGAGATTGTTAGGACATATATGTTTTCACTTGTTAAGAACATATGTCACTTATTTATGTAAATTGGCTAATCTTTTGACAAAACGCACTCTACTTGTAATTGGGTAGTTCTAGGTGTTTTTAATACTTCAAGAAACAAGGTTTCAAGGTCAAGTGTTGAAGTCATCAAGTCTGTCCAAGAAAAAAGCAAGCTGAAGTGCAATTTCATTAAATCTCGACACCTTCTCGATAGCTACCTCGACACCTGGCTATCTGTCAAGCTCTTCAGCTGATTCTTATCGCAATCTCGATAGCTTCTCGATAGCTGGTCAATTGATCGAGAAAGTTTCTGTTCCCTCGACACCTTCTCGACACCTCCTCGATAGCTGCTATCTGTTGAGATTCATTAAACCTCGACACCTCCTCCACACCTCTCGATCGATCGAGGTTACGGGAAATCAGAATTTTCAGCTTTTTGATTTTTGGGCCAGACTTATGGATTTGAGTAGGGTTTCTTTTCTCACAACCCTAGACTTATATAAGGCTTATTTTAAAGGCCGTCACACAAGAGAAAACAAGGAGGACATATGTAAAAGGTGATCGATGCCTTATTCTCTCTAAAAGAAGTTACTGCGTCTTTGCGCCTTTGGGTTTTGTAACCAAGTGTTTCTTGATCTTTATTGTTGATGAAGTGAAGAACTTTGCAGCCAACATTCTTCTTCCTTAAGTTGGTAAGTGAGTCACGTACTAGGATTCGTGCAAAGGAGTTAGTCACGTACTGGGATCCGTGCAACAAAAAGGGTGGCGTTCATATATTGAAGAGTTCAGAGGTTCTGAAGCGGTAGAAGGTTTCTGCTGTGAGTTCATCTACGGGGATTGTAGAGTCTAGGGACAAAGGTTTTGTACTAGATCTGAAACTTCTCTTTTCTATAGTGGATTTCTTTTCGGGAAGGTTTCCCCCCAGGTTTTTTACTGTGAAACTGGTTGGTTTCATTGGTTTTCCTGGGTCATCATATCTTGTCTTATTTATCTTTTTCGCTACATGATTTTGACATGATATTGATGTTTGTTTGTTTTAACAAGTTTGATTCATATTAAATCTAATTAACAACTTGGGTTTAAAACTTGTTAATTCTATCAACCGGGGTCTAAATTTCCCAACAACAAACACTTAAACCATAATTCAGCATGCTCCTTTTTACAGCATCATCCATAGCCGAGGGGTCTAGGATCGTACTCAGGTAATCAAACCACAAAGAGTGCACCCGCTCTGATACCAATTGAAAGTTCAATATGGGTATGAAACACCCTTGAACATTTAGACCCCCAATTACAAAAATACCAACCCAAGCTATATAACAAACAACTTATGTGCGGAAAATGATAAATAGCTTATATCGGAATAGAGACACAATCTAAACCATAAATAATCACACACACAACTGTAATTAAATGGTAAAGATAAAGGGAAGAGAAATGCAAACACAAGGACACCACTCGATGTGTTATCGAAGAGGAAACCGAAGCTCTCGGCGTAAAACCTCTCCGCCGCCCTCCAAGCGGTTAATAATCCACTAGAAAATGTAGTTGGGATACATGAACAGCAATAGACCCTCCAAGCCTAATCTACCCAGGTACCTAAACTCTCCAGGCTTCCTGCTCCAACGAGGTTGCACCGAACCTTTTTCTTTTCTAGCTTACCGGATTCCACTATAGACCATAGCATCAACTAATTACCATTGGTTTCTTCCCAAACTGCTTCCCTAAGCACCAAATGGACCTTCTCACAGACGTGGGTGTGGTGAGATAAGGGTTTGGTAAATGACCTCTCAAGGGTATGACAATGGAGAGGAAGAGAGTAGAGGAATTTGTAGAGTCTCTTTAGATAAAGATTGGGGATGAGGCAATCTTATTTTTCTCTAGGGTTTTCTCTCATAAAATTATCTCTGGAAGCTCTCTCAAAATGATGGGTATAAGGGTGTATATATAGTAGGGTGAGAAGGGAATGCAAAACGTCAGTTTTTGCCAAACAGGGCAAGTTGGCGACTTGGTCTCGTGGCTTGTCCAAGTCGCGAGTTCAAGTCGCGACGTAACGGCCTGGCCAGTCTGGAACTTTTGTCCTGTAGCGTGACAGCTGGCGCGACCCTTCAGCTTCCCAGTGTGCCTCTCACGTGCCAGCCTTTGGCGGCTTGCCAGTCGTGATCCACCCGCGAGCCCTAGCCGCGAGCCTATGTTTTTCTTGCACACTCTTGAACTTTTCTTCACATCTTCTCACACACTACCCTTACAATTTTCCCACCTAAATACAAGGTTGCTAAGTGCTAAATTATAAGCAAATTGGTCACGGAATAAAACCAATTAAATGGTTGATTAAATTCAACCTTACACAAGCATATAAGCATGTGAAGACAAGGATCTAACCATATAGCATGGAAATAAACGCATAAAACACATAAATCCAAGCAAAGCATAGCCAGCAACATCATACGAGCATGTGAGCATGTAACCCTAACATCAACCTAAAACAAAAGAGGCACAAAGCATAGGAAACATGGCATAAAGCCTAAAGCATGTAGATCTAAACGTATAAGCATGTAAGGATGTAGATCTAAGAATGAAACATGGCATAAGGCATAAAAGCTAAGAGATTTAAGCTAGAAACACAAATAAAGCAAGAAACATGCTAAAGAAAGCAATAAATCATGTTATTCAAGCAAAAACAAAGGATAAAAATCTAGAAAAGGATTTAGAAGGTTAGGGGTGTGGATGGTAGCTAAAAAAAGCTACATCTACACCCCTAAACCCTAAATCCAAAGTATAGATTCAAGAAAAAGAAGATTGGGTATAAGAACAATACCTTGTGTTTTTGGTGAAGAGAGAAGAATCAAGAAGCTTTGATGTGTTTTTTGGGGTTTTTTTTTTTTTTTTTTTTTTTTTTTTTTTGTGTGTTTGTTGTGTTTGGAAGAGGGGAAAAATGTGTAGAAAAACTAGGTAGAGAGAAAAACTTAGCAAAAAAAGGTCTCCCCTGGTTTGAAGGGTGCCTGGGGCTTTTTATAGTCTTGGCACAAATTTCGAGGCAGTGGCTTGAAAGAGGCACAAATTGCTGAAAAAGGCACTTCGGGTGCTCTGATGCCTAAACGGGTTGTGCCACATCATTCTAGATGTTCTCGAAGCCCCATGGAGAGAAAATGATATTTTTAGATTTTTCAAATTTGGCACGCAAATCGAAGGTAGACAAAATACAGTATCAATATGACCCTTTGCACAATGGGGTTTAGACATAATTAGGCCATTCCCTTAGGCGATGGGAAATAAAAGGTTTGTATTGGTTGCTACTAATTATTTTGCGAAGTAGGTAGAAGCCAAAGCCTTGGCAAATATCAGGGACGTTGATGTGAAAAATTTCATATGGAATAATATTGTCATAAGGTTTGGGGTACATCAGACACTGGTTTCAGACAATGGGTTGCAATTTGACAATAAGGCATTTTCGGAATACTGTAGCGATCTAGGAATCATTAATAAATACTCATCACCAACATATCCTTAGAGTAATAGACAGATGGAAGCTATGAACAAGACGATAGTCAACGGTTTGAAGAAGAGGTTGGAAAGGGTGAAAGGGAATTGGGTAGAGAAGTTTCCGAGTGAAGCCTTGGCAAATATCAAGGACGTTGATGTAAAAAAAGTTCGTATGGAAGAATATCGTCACAAGGTTTGGGGTACCCCAGACACTAGTTTCGGACGTTGCAATATGATAGTAAGGCATTTTGGGAATACTGTAGTGATCTAGGATACTTATCACCAACATATCCTTAGAGTAACAAACAGATGGAAGCTACGAACAAGACGATAGTCAACGGTTTGAAGAAGAGGTTGGAAGGGGCGAAAGGGAATTGGGTTGAGAAGTTGCCGAGTGAAGCCTTAGCAAATATCAGGGACGTTGATGTGAAAAAGTTCATATGGTAGAATATCGTCACAAGGTTTGGGGTACCTTGGACACTGGTTTAGGAAAGTGGGTTGCAATTTGACAATGAGGCATTTCAGGAATTCTGTAGCGATCTGGGAATCATTAATAAATACTCATCACTAGCATATCCTTAGAGTAACAGACAGACAGAAGCTACAAATAGGACAATAGTCAACGGTTTGAAGAAAAGGTTGGAAAGGGCGAAAGGGAATTGAGCCAAGAAGTTGCCAAGTGTTTTGTGGGCTTATCGAGCTACATCGAGGAGGTCAACTGGTGAAACTCCCTTCTCTATCATGTACGGAGTAGAAGTAGTCATTCTAGTGGAGATAAGCATGTCAAGCATGAAGGTCACTAGATTTTCTCTGGATAGCAATGACACACAAATGTCCAAGAATTTAGATGTCCTAGAAGAGAGATGAGACATGGCGTTTGTTGCGACTTATATAATGCTCCCAAGTGCAGGATTGTCGCGAAATAATAACTCGGTAAGTCCGAGGTCAAATCCATAGGGAAAAGGAAATTGATTAGCAAACCACAAGAGAATAAAACTAAAATAATAAAATTTAATCGAAGAGATTTTTGATGGTTTAGTAAAGTTAATTTAAATTGAGAGAAAATAACAATATATTAAGGTGCTAAGTTTTAGGGATACACACACAACACATCTATTGGTAGTCTTAACAATATTTATTTTATAACTCAACTAAAATTCATACAAAGGATGATTTTAGTAGGATGATTTAACAATAAGAACTCAAGAATTAATTGTCTAAGGTAGTTTCATGAAATTGATTGATTTTAGGCAAAACAAAACTAGTGAATTAGTTCACGGAGAATACTAAGCATTTAATGTGCCCAGAATCTATGATAAATCAAAAAATTATACAGAACTAAACGCTTTTCTAGATGAGTAAAAAAAAAAATACATAAGCATTAAGACCAATAAATAAACATGATAATGAAAAGTTATGCTCCAAATACTAACCGGTGTGTGGGCTAGAATCCTAATCCAAATTGAACTTGGATTTGGTGCAAATTTTCTTTAATTCCTTGCTCCAATTGGACTCGAATTTAATTGGGTTGGCCTTCTTTGACTTCATCATAGCTCTTGTAGTACAAATCCATGTATTTAATTTCATTATCCTACAAATTCACGCATTAAAATTTAATTAAGCACAAAATTGATTATTTAGCATTATTCCAAAACCAACTATAAAATGCATGAATTAACTCAAAATAAGTATTATAAGGCTTTCTAATAATGATATAAATATGCAAAATTAAACTATTATTAGCCTTCGTTCAGCTTGCTGATTACCAATAAAAGTTAGCCCGAGGGTACAACAGGAACATAAAGCCACGAGAATTCATAGCAGGAGATCGTGTTTTGGGCAAAGCAATAGGAAGCTTGCCCCAAACTAGGATGGGCCCTACTGATTGACAGCCGTGGCTTGTGCAAGCGCTTACTCTCTAGAGGATATGGATGAAAAACCCCTACCCCAACCGTGGAATGTTTGTAACCTAAAGAAGTATTACCCTTAAATGTAATGTGATTATTGTAAGAAATGTTCAATATTGCGAGTAGATTCAAACAAAAAACTTGGAGTGGATTTAGTTGCTTTGCATCGTATTAATTTTGGAAATTAATAAAATTCTCTAAGGATAGAAGCCTAGCGTTGGCCTAACCCTGTGATGTAGGACACAATTTACTATTTAATTATTGTAAATTATTATTTTTGGTATTTTATGGTTAAAAAAAAGTTATTTTAGGTTTAGGTGAGTTATTTCCTTGTTTTTGGGTGCATTTAATGCTTTTTAGGTCAAATTTAATTCCTGTAATGGTAAGATATCAATTAGGAGTTAATTTAGATTATATTTTCTTGTTAGTCAAGTTTTAAGGAGCCCTTAAATAGGCCCCTAAGTCTGTAAACGTTTTTCATAGTTTATTATCAATAAAAATTCAGACTTGTGTCTTTTGTGTTCTCTGGTGGATTCCAGACCTATCACCTTGTGGATTCAAGGAACCCCTCGTGGATTCGAAGTTTACTACCTAGGAACTAACAGTTTAGTTTCTATCCATCAAAGAGAGCATCGTGTGTGCTTCTCTTCAGGCTTCTGCGACATCAGTTGGTATCAGAGCCTTGACTTACCCTGGTCTGATGGCTAACCGGGGAGACGGTAACCACCACCACAACAACGACGAATAGCTTAGCGAGTATTACGTGACGTACAACAAGCACTTACAAATATCTATGCTAGGATGGCACCGTTGAAGAATGGAAACAATAGGGATAACTGCAACGGAGACATAACTCACGGGCAACCTATTGGTAAGCAAATTTCATATAGACCTTATAAGAAAATTGCAAGTTTTAATGGTTATTTTTTAAAAGAAGATTTTCTTGATTGGTTACTTGATCTAAAGGATTTATTTGACTATGAGAATATTTGCTATGAGAGAAAAGTTGGACTTGCTTTGTATAAACTTAGTAAGTATGCCTTATGTTGGTGGGAACGAGTACAATCTGATAGAATTCGACAAGGTAAAGACAAAATTCATTCATGGCCAAGGATGAAAAAGATGCTTGCTATCAAATTTTATCCTTTAGATTGTGAAGAAATCTTGTCATATACAATACAAGATTATTATTGGCCAAGAAGTTCATACTTGAATTATTTTGAAGAGCCAAATATCCCACCGTTAAAGGAAGAAATGAATATTGAAGAAAATATTGTTCTTGAAGAATATGGAGAAGTCAAAGAAGAAAATGTAGAGATTTCTAAGGAAATTAACGAAGGCCTTGTTATAAAAGAAGAACCTGAAATCAAGATTGTGAAGGAGATTAATGAAGACCCCATTATAGAGAAAGATCTTGAGGTTGAGATAGTAGAAACCATTAAAGAAGAAATTATAGAGGAAGTTGTCAACGATCTCAATGAAATCAAGTTAGATGATTGCAACATTCAAACTCAATTTATTGATTTTATTGGGGTGGAAAGATTTGATTTGATCATTGACTCTTATTTGGTGAATATTGTTAATTACATGAAGATCAAGGGAGAAGAAGTTCAAGTTGCCCAATTAATGACTTTCAAGTTTGGCAAGAAGACAAAGAAGATGAAGTATTCAAGGTATTTGTTCTCTTGGCATGGGAGATTTCATATTTCAAAGATGAACTCGAGGACGAGTTTGTTTCAAGTGGAGGGGTCTGATGTAGGACACAATTTACTATTTAATTATTGTAAATTATTATTTTGGTATTTTATGTTAAAAAAACGTTATTTTAGGTTTAGGTGATTTATTTCCTTGTTTTTAGGTGCATTTAATGCTTTTTAGGTCAAATTTAATTCCTGTTATGGTTAGGTATCAATTAGGAGTTAATTTAGATTATATTTTCTTGTCAGTCAAGTTTTAAGGAGCTCTTAAATAGGCCTCTAAGTCTGTAAACGTTTTTCATAGTTTATTATCAGTAAAAATTCAGACTTGTGTCTTTTGTGTTCTCTGGTGGATTCCAGACCTATCACCTTGTAGATTCAAGGAACCCCTCGCGGATTCGAGGTTTACTACCCAGGAACTAACAGTTTAGTTTCTGTCCATCAAAGAGAGCATCGTGTGTGCTTCTTTTCAGGCTTCCGACTAGGTAGAAACCTTGATAAAGATCTCTAAGGACAAAAGCTTAGCCTCAGCTTGACCTCGGTCACCGACTAGGTGAAAACCTTAATAAAAATCTCTAAGGGCAAAAGCCTAGCCTCAGCCTGGCCCCAGTCATCGACTAGGTGGAAACCTTAATGAAATTATCTAAGGACAAACACCTGGCCTTAACCTAACCCCAGTCACCGACTAGGTAAAAACCTTAATAAAGTTCTCTAAGGGTAAAAGCCTAGCCTCGGCCTGACCCTGATAACCGACTAGGTGGAAACCTTAATGAAATTATCTAAGGAAAGACACATGGCTTCAGCTTGGTCCCGGTCACAGATTAGATGGGAACCTTAAGGACGAATTTCTAAGGACAAGAACCCAATACCATTCAAACTCCAATTATCGGTAAGGTGGAATCCATACTGGAATTTCTGCTCTTAGGATATGGGGTTCAATATCGACCAAAGTAATTTCAGTAGAAGGACTTTAGTTGGGAGAGTTGAATTACGATTCTTTCCATTTGAGAAGTTTCCCCGTATTGATAACGGATGCCCATAAAGCTTAATAACATTAATGAACGGGCACAATAAACCATAAAGCTTTATATCATGATCTAGTCACTGACCATATATACTTAGGATAATTGGTGAAATTCAACGGCTCAATTTCGTTAAAAGGCAGTAGATTATACATATGAAAGGATTTGGCTATGTAAGTCACATACTAATTAGAATGTTATAACAATTTGAGGAGTGGAATAAAATAAACATGATAATAAAATGAAATAAAGCATTGAATAGAAAATTCATTAAAAGAATTCAATCTTACAAGTTACAAACCAAATAATGTTCAATACATGAAAAAAGAAATAAAGAAACAACAAAAAGAAAACTATTGGCAGGTTGGTAGAATCATGCAGCTGGGCCATGGTCATGGCTGGGGTGACGAGGGATCGCTAGCAACGAGTAAGGTCGGCCCTTTACTTGCTTGAGGAGTGCCTTGCCCCTTGGTAGGAATGGTGGTTATTGGGTTATCCTCATTGTTGGAAATTTAGACCCCTTACAACACAACCAGATTGAGTAGCCTAGTTAATTAGCCAAGTTGTTACTTAGTCAAATTAAGCAATTCTAGGTTAAAACAATCAAACAATCATATCAAGAATATATAGCAGCGGAATAATAAATAACACAAGATATGATCACCTTGGAAAACCAAACCGGTAAAAAACCTGGGGAGGATTTTACCCACCGATCCTTAAGTCAAAACTGAATTCACTATGAAAGAATCGAAATTCATACAAAAGGACTTACAAGCTCCCCGCTTGACTTCCTAATGCTACCTACCAGTAGAACTTACTGACACGACCCCGTGCAAGCTTCGAATCCACGGACTCCTTCTTTCTTGAATTCTTCAATCAGCTACAAGCACCCACGCTTGATATTCTTTAAGGTTCAATGGTAGCAACCTTGTTGATCATCAAGATGTAGATAATATCTCTACCTTGAAAACTCTAAGTTTATATGAACGAAAACTCCTCAAGGATCTCACAAGAGATTCACATAAACAGCAAATATGAGCAACAAAGACTTAGAGAGGTTTGGGTACAAAACCCTTGATACAAAAGAGGCACTCTCTTCTCTCTCTCAAAAGTCCCAAAAACGTGGCTTAAGGTTTCCTTTATATAGTAGGAGAAGTAGATCTGAAACCCTAATCTTTAATGGGCTTAAACTGCTGTTTGGGCCGACTTAAAATTCTACAGATACGATTTTCAATCGATCGAGCCTATTCTTCGATCGATCGAACCAGGAAGAATATGAAGTCTTTTTCCTGCAGCTTGTATGTTCTTGAATCTTGATTTGAATCACCTTGAGTATTGTCTAATAAAACCTATAGACTCTAAGATCTATATCTAGAAAAGTGTGTGTTCACGATTTGCCAATTGTTCTAAACATTTAGAACCTAACAAACTCCCCCTTTGGCAATTCGTGACAAAACTTTCATACAGAATGAAATGCTCAAATACAAGAACAACCCAATACAATAAAATGCTCATTACAACAAATTCAACCTAACTACTATCCATCAGTTGCAAGTGTAGACAGCAGTTCAATTGAATCAACCTGTATATTTCCTGAAACACTCAACAAACACATAAACGCATGTGTGACAGAAAAACAGTAAATCAACAAATATGCAAACTAACTCTCCCCCTAAGTTAGATACATCAAAAACAAAGTTAACTCCCTCTAAACATAACATTCTTGTATTTTCCACACATATTCTCACATATCAACTATCTCCCCCTTTTTGTCACGTATTGATAAAGACAACTCATACAAGAGTAAACAGTCAACATACGCAACAAAGGATAAGAGAAAATAGAGAAGGAAGGGGACACAAAACAATTCAACTCTATAGAAAATAGAGACACCTCCCCCTATGAACAACCAAGGTTAAAAACAAGCTTCTCCCCCTATAAAAATAGGAAAAAACTAAACAAGTTTTAGGAAAAACAGTATGGGGAAAAATAAAGAAAGGGGGGGAGGGGGAAATAAGCAACAACAGCAGCATCACCAACAGGATCAGGAACATCCTCACCAGCAGGATCAAAATTAAAAACACACAAACCAAAGTTAAAAACTAAGGTGAGGATACACATGAAGAAAAAATATTCTCTCTTTCAATAAAATGCAAACACGGCACTATGTGACCCATAAACAGTTGCATGAGTAGAAAAAATATTTGCACATTGATTATCCATCATATCTCTTAAGAAAAATATTTTCTACAATTCACACATAAGAAAAAGCATATATTAGAATGTACAAAATTCAAAAATTAATCAATCAATTTTTAAATCAAGTTGAGTACCCAATTTAGCAAAGTATATGCATGCTATGTGTGAAAACAATGAGAGATATAATTGCAAAATTGCAAGATGGATACAAAAACAAAGCAATGCGTGTGAATCCTAAACACAAATGATGCATGAAAAAAAAATTTGGTCAAAAATACAAAAACTGAAAATTTTTCAATTTCGATCGATCGAGTATCAATCGAACATCAATTGAGTCAGGCAGACTCAAACCAAAAATTTTAATCGCAATTTCGATTGATCGAAAAACAGGTTCGATCGATCGAAAATCTGAAAAAATCAAATATTTGAAAAATAGAGCATTTTAATGCAAAAATTCCTCAAAGCACATTGTTTTTAAAAAAATGCATGAGTATGAGACGAAAAGTTTTTCAAAAATACTTGAATTCAATCAAGATCTTCCAAAATCAAGATTTTCAATCAAATTGTCCTTAAAGCGCAAACATTAAACACATTTTGCATTAAAATCAAGGAACTTTTAATCTTGGATGGCCACAACAAGATCACACACAATAAAATGTACCAAGTTTAACAAAGAGTAACTTGTGTAGTGTGTGCAACTAGCAAAAATTTGAGATACATGTGAAATGATATGTGAATAGCAATTAATCACAAAGTTTACAAAATCCATCACACAGAATTTAAAAGAGACTATAACCTAAAGAGTTACATCCTATAACTCCCACATCTCCTAGAACATAAGCTTGCAATCATGTAAGTTTCTTGTATATTTGCCTCATAGTTATGTGAAATGGCATCAAGCCTAATAGTACACACCAATTTTAATTATGTGAGATGGCATCAAGCCTAATAGTACACACCAATTTTAAGCATTAAGCAATTAAGCCGAGGTAACACCTTATGTTCTTTTTGTGCATGTGCTACACTTTCTCGAGCACAAAATCTTATGATATGCACTAAGGTGTTCATGATTGGCTAGTGAACAGTGGTGAGATGGTTATTTATGCCTTTCTCAAAAGGATCAAGTCCGACAGTCAAATAACATGTGACTTCAAGATTAAGACAAAGTGATAAACACCATAAACATCTTTCCCACACAACATGCACTACAAAGTTTCAACTAGTAAAGTGCAATAATTAAGCTCATCCGAGCTAAATAAGGTACATAAACTTGTTATGTAAAGATAAGGTGGCCAACCTTGATTTCAAATCCATGATATGAAATACAAAACACAAAAATCTTTTTGGTTTAAAAAATTTTATGACCAAAAACAAAAAGCACACGTTATGCTAAATGAAGAATGTAAATGCAATGCATCACAATGTTTAACTAAGTTATAGAGGGTACACAAACAAGAAATATCAATTTCTTAATTAACCCATGAGTACATGTACAAACTAAGTACATACTCACACAAAATCAGAAATAGCTTAACATACTATTCAAGTTTCTCCACAATGTCAAGCATGTTTTAAATCAAGAGAGAGATATCATAATCCATGTAATCCTCAAGAACAATAAAACAAGACACAAAATAAAATATTTTTGTCTTTTTGAAATTTTTCAATGTTTTTGGATTTTTTTTTTTAATAAAAACAACCTAAAAAACAAAACAACCAAAAACAAAAACAAAACATATCCATAAATAATTGAAAGAATTAAATCAGGGACAAGTTAGCAACACTCACCTTGGAGAATCTTTTCTCACCCATCTAGCATAAGTCTTCGGCTTTGTAGGTGAAAATTCATGTAAAGCAGAGTGTATTTGAGAGATTACACCAATCTTCTGAGAGAGACTGAAATCCTGCAAATTCCTTTCACAAGCCAACAAGCTCAAATTTTTCAAAAGCATATGAAATAATTTATATGGACTTATGGCAGGAGAAATATCATCACATATCCTAGATTGAAACACAGAATACTTAAATTTCAATTTATGACAATTAGGACGAATGTGACCGGAGACACCACAAAAGTGACAAACAGGAACAAATTTAGGAACATCAGTATTCCTAACAACAAGTGTAGTCTTAGATTTAGGTTTTTGCCTCAACAAAGAACAATTTGGTCTAATATGACCAACAACACCACAAAGGTGACAGGTAGGCACAAAAACTAATTTCTTTTACACAGTAGCAGCAGGTTTAGACATAGGTTTAGAAACTTCAGCGTTAACATCAAAACTTTTACCTTTGTCTAACCTAGCAAAATAAGCATTTTCTTTATTATTCCTCTTGAAAGGAGGGATATAAACTTTCTCAGTCTTAGGTTTAAGAGAAACAGAAACACTTCTATTATCAACAGCAGGCTTGGTACTAGTCAAATTTTCAATTTTAGTTTTAGATTCAACTAACTCTTGTTCCAAGCTTTTCATCTTCTCATCTTGAGAGGAAATTTGATTTCTCAAAAATTCATTCTTTTTATTAGATTCATCTAATCTAACAATCAATTCCTCTTTTTCAAGATTAGCCAATTTTAACTCTTCTTTAAATTTCTTAGAAATTTTCAAAGATTTAGATAATTCCTTACGAAGAGTTTCAAAAGCATCAAAAAAATCAACAGAAACAATAGTGTCCTTTTTATTCAAATCATCACAGGCATCAATAAAATTAGCAAAAGCATGAGCAGAAAGACACTTCAAATTATCCATGACAATAGGGGTCAAGGATTAGCTCTTAAATCAAAAGATCTACAACAAGAGAGCTACCTGCTCTGATACCACTTGTTGGAAATTTAGACCCCTTACAACACAACTAGATTGAGTAGCCTAGTTAATTAGCCAAGTTGTTACTTAGTCAAATTAAGCAATTCTAGGTTAAAACAATCAAACAATCATATCAAGAATATATAGCAGCGGAATAATAAATAACACAAGATATGATCACCTTGGAAAACCAAACCGGTAAAAAACCTGGGGAGGATTTTACCCACCGATCCTCAAGGCAAAACTGAATTCACTATGAAAGAATCAAAGTTCATACAAAAGGACTTACAAGCTCCCCGCTCGACTTCCTAATGCTACCTACCAGTAGAACTTACTGACATGACCCCGTGCAAGCTCCGAATCCACGGACTCCTTCTTTCTTGAATTCTTCAATCAGCTACAATCACCTACGCTTGATATTCTTTAAACTTCAATGGTAGCAACCTTGTTGATCATCAAGATGTAGATAATATCTCTACCTTGAAAACCCTAAGTTTATATGAAGGAAAACTCCTCAAGGATCTCACAAGAGATTCACATAAACAGCAAATATGAGCAACAAAGACTTAGAGAGGTTTGGGTACAAAACCTTTGATACAAAAGAGGCACTCTCTTCTCTCTCTCAAAAGCCCCAAAAACGTGGCTTAGGGTTTCCTTTATATAGTTGGAGAAGTAGATCTGAAACCCTAATCTTTAATGGGCTTAAGCTGCTGTTTGGGCCGACTTAAAATTCTACAGATACAATTTTCGATCGATCGAGCCTGTTCTTCGATCGATCGAACCAGGTAGAATATGAAGTCTTCTTCCTGCAGCTTGTATGTTCTTGAATCTTGACTTGAATCACCTTGAGTATTGTCTAATAAAACCTATAGACTCTAAGATCTATATCTAGACAAGTTTGTGTTCACGATTTGCCAATTGTTCTAAACATTTAGAACCTAACATTCATCAATCACCACCTCGTGGGAGTCTATCTCCTAGGCCAACTCCTCCATCCCAGGGCTATCCTCCCCTTTTCCACCATCACCTTCTTGAGGCTGCTCTTGGATTGGGGCAGGGGTATTTGGTCTAGATCCCTGAATGCTGAAGAATTAGGGAGACCAATGGTATTCAAGACTGCCATCCACCCTTCCACGAACCCTAATCTCCAAGCTTGGAATATGATTACACTCGATGAGTCCTCGGCATCTTTCAACCCCATATTGTAGAAGGCTTACTCGCAAGTCTTCAGGGTCTCCTTCAGATCAGTAAATTCCTTGTCATGGGCAGAGACGATACTTACGGCGTAGGCAAGTTTGATCTTAGCTTCACTAAGTTTACCCTATAAACCCTCCGCCCTCTCCTTAACCAGCTGCCAAGCCTTCTCGATAGTAGTTTCCCAGTGCTCTGTTGCCGTGAACTCAAGGGTTTTCTCATTTAGAATGGCCTCAGCTACCTGCTTTAAGGCCTTCTCCTTGACTGCTTCCTCCATGACACCCTTTAACCGACCTTCCACAACGTGAGCCAGCTAGGCAGCCTGAAACAAACGGCAAAAATAATCAAAGGATTAGCACAAACTGAGAACTAACACTTGTAAAAAATGGAAAAGTACAGAAAAAGATGAAAGAAAGAAAAGGTACTCACAGCTATGATGTGCCACTTAAGCTAGAGGACAAGGTCCTCATCCTGATAGCCCGAATAATGGTCCATGTCTGCAGGCAACAATAAGGCTTGCTTAAGGCTATTAGAGACCTGCCCTCTTAAGCCACTCCTCCAAGTTCGAATATAGAAATCGGTGGGTAAGAATTTCTTGCCCAATCAGAAAGTGCATTCCCATCCCAACGATTAGACCCAAAGATTATAGGCTGATTAGTGGGCCTTGTCTCTTGGGGGGTCCCCTTGGGCATTAGAGCTGTTATAGTGCCCGAGACTAGAGTAAGGGGCTGGTCGGCAAGAAGGGTGCTGGATTCAATTGAGGGGTTGTCAACAACCCTCTGCCTTTTCTTGTGTTGTTAGGACGTAGGAGGAGTGGTTTACTAGGGAGTCAGCTATGGAGCAGTTTGACCCCCATCCAATTATGCGCTCGTGAAGCATCGATCAAGGTCCATAGTGCGTCGTTAAACCATTTCTTCAGTTAGATCAAGACGAATAGGAACTTCTACAATAGGGGCTTCAACTGGAATGTGTTCTGCTCGATCGTGAAAAACCATATCAGCTGAACCATCATGAATCGGCTCGAATGAGTCCTACCTAACTCTTTGGGGTCCCTAGTGTCGAGCTTCATTGCTTGTAAGACCGTGTGGTAGGAATCCTGACAGCTGAACGTCTAAGTAGGAAAGGAGAGGGTTGCCAACTGTTAGGGCACCTAATGAATCTTGAAAACTGGTGTATGAAGGCACAAAGCCGAGGATCAAATGAGACACTCTAAGATGACTGTCCTAGTGCACAAAGATTTCCGAGCACAAGACGAAATTAAGGTCCCGAACCTATACAATGTTTAGGTTGGGTTGAAGCTTTTTGGAAATTGTATTGAGAAACAAGAAATAGCGTTAATAAAAAATGAATAATATAAAAAAAAAATTAAAAAAAAAAACAATAATAATAGAACAAACGTGCAAAATATAAATAAGGAAAAGTAAAAGCTAAAATTTGCACTTTGGTGTCATACTAAAGACTCGGGAAGGAAGGTACCGACCTATCTGCTAGGAGAGGTCGAGTAGGTGAATACGAGGTTAAGCCAGTTCCCACTCACTCTTACAAACTGCCTCCCAAAATTCCTATTGAAGTCGGGTAGGCATGATATCAACCTAAGCATGGTGTTTCCGATTTGAAGGTAATACCTGTTCTTCAAACTACCCTGAATACCATATAGGAAATTAAAGAAGACTACACGGGGCAATCGCTAGTCTTCTATATCCCCCTCGTGACAATATAATATGTTTATGTCACGAGGGATATTAAACCAAGCTTTAAAGGATTTTACGTCTACGTTAGTATTCAAATGATACAAAAAACACATTTTTCCTATTAAGATAACTAGGGGAGAACAGGGATGAAATAGGCAAGAGGAAGAAGACATACTGAGTAATTTCTTGATAGTAGGGATGGTCTCGGGAAGAAAATATAGTAAGGCTCTAAACTTGGAAGAAACTAAAGAAAGTTATAACAAATACCATGACTGTATTTATAAGGAAAAAAAAAACCATTTAATGCAACTGCCATTTATACCTGCCGTTACTTCTTTTCACGTGTGCCATGGTAATTGAAGTGTCAGATCATCTTGACCATCTGATGTCATAGATGCTACCACGTGCGCATAAAGAGCAAGTTGTCATGTTTACTGCATTAATTAATTAACAGTTGGTCTTCTTGAGATATAATCGTCATTTTGAAAAACCTAGCTAATCACCGAGCTTTAGGAACCTCAATCCCATCCCCACTTCATGAAAATGGGACCGTGGGCTATTGTAGGGGTTTGGGCCCAAGTAACCAGGAACGGCCCATGTTACCAAGGCCCAAGACTAGCCCCAATAATAAAGGCTATCCAAGGAAACAAAAACTAGCCTGATACTGTAGGGATAGGCCTAGCCCAACGACAAGTGTGTGAGGGTTCAAAGGTTGACATTCAGGGGAGTCCTATTATGTCTGGGATAGGTTAGACCCAATACTAACTAACAAGCCAGGGGAAGGCTGATGAGAGGATGATCGAATTTAGGTCAGTCCCCAAGTACTATTAGTGACTTTGGGAAGTTCGTTGTTGAATGCTATTTAGCGTCTGCAACAAGTTTCAAGAGAATCCTTAGAAGAAATGATTTTTCCTTGGAATTTTAGGCAGAAATGGGATTACGTTGGAAATGATGAAAAAGTAATTATTTGAACCCCCACTAAGGAGAGACTATAAAAGAGGGGGGAGGACGAATAATTTGGGGGTTCATCAGAAGGGAGAAAAGGGAGAGACAAAACAAGAGTGAGGGCAAGTTGAGAGAAAGGGAGAAGAAAGACTAGAGGGTGGGTGAGAACTGCACCTAGAATCACATAAGAAAAAGAGATTAGGCTATGAAGGTAGCGTTTGAGGAAAAAATCCATAGGAGTGCAAGGAAACCCACCAACAAGTAAATTGGGAGCCCAAGTCCTTTGTCCCTAAAAGCATCACTCTCGGGTTTGGGCACCACAATTAGGTTTTGGGATAAAATGCCATGTTGTATGCTTAGATGTATGCTAGTGTGTGTGTAAGTTTTAAGATGCAATATTGAATATGCCTTTAATAGGATTAAGACATAAGACACAATAGGTGGAAGCCGACCCACAGGTCGGGCGGTTTTGGATACTTAACACCTTCCCAAGACTATACCTAAACTCCGAACCCATATTCTGGTAGTAAGATCAGTCTTTCTACATAAGGGTGTTATATTCATGGTTCCTAAACCATAAAACTAGATGGCGACTCCTTGTTTCTCCACCCCGGTCCACTCAACCAAGGCATACTCCCCAAAAAGGCTAACCACGCATTACGCCCACAAGTGTGTATGTGTGTGAGCGCGCACCCGCACTAATTGGGATCTAGATAATTGGGATTATGGTTTCTTATTGAGTTATCAACCTCCCCTCCTTCTCCCCTTCCAGTTACAAATTATGAAGTATAGCAAGTTTTGGTGCTTCTATTGAGGTTGTGCATATGAGAGAATTTTAGGAAGTTAAGGGTTAGATTGGACTTCTAATAGTGTTGTCAACAAGTTGAGTTTTTTCGAGTAGTACATGTTCAAACTTGGCTCGTTAGTAAAAGTCAAAAACTCAAGCTTGGCTTGAGCTTATGACAAGCCTAAACTAATGTTTGACCTTGAGTTCGTGGGAAAGCCAAAAGACTTAAGCTTGACTTGGCTTGGCTAATTAGTCAACCCAGCCAAGCTCGAGCTTAATATCAAGCTCAAACTCTAGCTTAGGTCAGCTTTTGAGCTTGAGATCTAAAAAAATTACATTATCAAATGCTTAAATCTCCAAAAATCAAGTAAACAAAAAGAAAAAGAAAAAGAAAAATAACATACTCATTTTATCATGCTTCTTGAGCCACCTATGATTAGTCATTGTTCAAATTATAGTTTTACATAAATAAATGCATCCATTCATCCTTCCTTGTCTATAGCTTTAGCAATTGTTTATATAATTTTTAGATCCATGTTTGATGGTGAAGATTTAGAAAATACTTGTTGGTAATTATTATGAATGGGAAAGAACTAACTTGTTTTATAACTGAACGGTTTAAGACCCCTTAAACAACCAGATTACGTAGCCTAGATTAATTAGCCAAGTTGTTACTTAGTCAAATTATGCAATTCTAGGTTAAAGCAATCAAATAATCATATCAAGATATAAAGCAGCGGAAAATAAATGAACACAAGATATGATGACTCAGGAAACCACACGGTAAAAATCTGGGGAGGATTTGACCTAGCTATCCTTAAGGTAAACCTGAATCCACTATGCGAAAGAATTAAAGTTCATACAGAAGGACTACAAGCTCCCTGCTTGACTTCCTAATGCTACCCACTAGTAGAACTTACTGACACAACCACGTGCAAGTTCCAAATCCACGGACTCCTTCTTTCTTGGATTCTTCAATCAACTACAAGCACCCCCGCTTGATTATCTTTAAGCTTCAATGGTAGCAACCAAGTTGATCATCAAGATGTAGATAATATCTCCAACTTGAAAACCCTAAGCTTTGTGTAAAGGAAAACTCCTCAAAGATCTCACAAGAGATTTACACAAAACAGCAATGTATGAGCAACAATACAATTGGAGCATCCTTCAAAAACGTGGCTAGGGTTTTGTTTATATACCTAGGGTAAAAACATAAAACCCTAAACGTTTAATGAAGTAGGGCTGAGTTGGAAATTCTGCAGAAAAAACAACCTGTGCGATTTTCGATCGATCGAGTCCATTCTTCGATCGATCGAGCTAGGCCAAAAGTCCCAAGTACTTCTGCAGCCTCTCGATTCCAACTTTACAATAATAAACCAACTTTGAGCAAGCCTAAACAAGACTAAATACATTGTTTTGATCATGGTTTGCCAACATTACAAATTAGAGTTCTAAATACATAAAATCCTAAGACCTTAGAACCTAACAAACTCCCCCTTTGGCAATCCGTGACAAAACCCTAATTAAAAGCTCAAAGTTTTACAAGTAAAAAGTCCTTTACAAAGAAATGCTCATAAATTTCAAATTCAGCCTAACTACTATCCATCAGTTGCAAGTGTAGACAGCAGCTTAATTGAATCAACCTGTATATTCCTGAAATACTCAACAAACGCATAAACGCATGTGTGATAGAAAAGAGTAAAACAACAGGTATAACATTCTTGTAAGATTCACACAACACAAAATAAAGACATATATAAATGATCAACTCATAAATATAAATCAATAAGCAGTGAATCACAAATCAACAAGAATCAATAAAAAATATATCAATCAATGTTACTCCTTCTAACATGAATATCCCCAAAAATGATATACAAAGTGAAGCACCTAGATACAATCTAAAAAAACCACAAGTAATAAAAATCTCCCCCTAACAACAAGAATCTCCCCCTCTACAAGTCAAAACTCCACTCCCCCTTTTTGTGACGGAATGCCAAAGAGCAATCATGAGTCACCATCGAAAGGAGGTGGTGAGGGCGAATGAAGACGCGCTAAATCGGCTCGGAGAGCACGAATCTCATCTAGTAAGTCCACCAAAATCTGACCATGAGCCGCCTTAACAGTCACGACAGTCTCCAGAGTACAACGAATATCAAAGTCGGTCGAAGGAGGTGGAGGAACATCAGCAGCAGCAGCAGCATCACCAACTGCATCAGGAACATCCTCACCAGCAATACCTGTAGAAGAAGAAGGAGGAGGTGCGCTACTAGACGGCTCGGACCTAGGGTGTTTAGAACCAGCTCGAAGATGAGCGGCCTTCTGTCTAAGAAAAGACGCACCTATGGGAGCTATCACATGAACGGGCTCAGAGGAAGGGAAGTCACTAAGGTCAAGATGGAGCAAAATCCTATGAATGAAAATAGGATGAACAAGGGCATGAGAAGAAGATGAACTCCTATAAACATTGTTCAAAGAACGAAGAAAGAGATGGGGAAAACTAATAAGAGCATCAGTAACCAGAGCGTACAAAAAGACACACCGCTCAAGAGGAATGGTGTGGACAAGAGAAATGGGCCAGATGGAATGACAAGCTATCCTAAAGAACAGATAGTGCAACTCGGAGAGCTCAGCAAAAGTGATCCTAGGATCAGAACCCCACTAGACAGAAGTCCCAGTGATGTAAGATAAAACATCGCTCAGCTCGGGAGACTCGTCATAAGGATAGACAGGATCCCTAACCAACGGTACCCCTAGAGCATCAGCCACTACCTGAGGAGTAATAGTGTACCCTACACCTCGTATCCAACTCTTTACTAAAGTGTTGGAATTATAGACGTGGATAGAGATGTTCGAATAGAACTCTCTAATCAAGGTAGACGGTGGAGGAGGATCAGAAATGTCTAATAAGGGTAACCAGCCCCGACGCTCAAAGTTTGCCCTAATGGCAAGATCTAGCTCATCTAACAAAACAGAACGCTCAGCCCAAATCTTCCTCTTAAGGTTAAGCTTCTCAAAAAGGTCTTGGTTTTTCTCACTCGGAAACCTCTCACGGTCAAAGGAAGGAGGGGATGGAGAGGAAGAGGGAACGGACCTACGGGCTCTAGTCTTCCTAGGCATGATACTAAGGAAAGGACAGAGACACAAAAGAGAAAACCAAAAAGACACAAGAAAACAGAACCAAGGGCAGACTGCAAGTTAGCAACAAAAAAAATAGAATGAAAATCTATATGATGCATGAACAAATACAATGCCATGATGCATGTACTAATGTAGTGAGCAATTAAGTTTAATTGAGATTAAATTGACAAAATTGGCTTGAGCAGGGAATTTCTTAACAAAAAACCTAAAAAATTGAACACCACTTGAAAATTTTTAAAACAAAATGATGAATTGAGCATTACAAAACACAACACATAGATTATAATGCTTAATTTCATCAATACAACAAGCCAATTGCATCAAATTCTACTCAATTTAACAAAATCCCCAAATCGGATCAATTAGGAACCCTAGATTTTTCAATTTCACACCAAACTCAAAATTGATCAAATTAAACTATTTAGATCATGTCTATAGCATGTCCCCACAAAAACCCATTGATCAATTGCATAAAATATGGTGTGAATCAAAGGAAAATTCCAAAATAGCAAATTGCGAAAATCGCCCCTAAATGCATGAATATATGCATGAAATGATGAAAATAAAATAAAAAAGAAGGGCAAAAGTGTCTTACCGGCTTGAGGAGAGAGATCTTGCAAAAACAACGGAGGAAAACGACAAAAATCTCTAGGTGGAGCCTTGCCAACTCGGAGAGAGAGAAGAAAAAGTTTGAAAAGATTGAATAGTAACTTTGAAAAAGTTAGAACTGAAACTTTTAAAAAGCTTTTTCACTATATTCGATCGATTGAAAAATACATTCGATCGATCGAATGAAACAGTCATTTTAGAACAAACTAAGGCACTTTTTCGATCGATCGAAAAACAGATTGGATCGATCGAAATGAGCAGAGGCTCACTAAAATTTTTTAAAAAATCCAGTTTTGAAAGACACAATCCTAGTTTTGAAAAACTACTCCTCAAAGCATTAAACAAGAAAAGCAAAATGCATGAGTATGAGATGAAATGCTTTTTCAAAAACCCAAATTTTTTAAACCCAAATTTGTCAAAAACAAGTTTCAATCATTCTCCCATTGAATTTTCTCAAGCAACAAAAATGTTGTGCACAAATCTCAAGATATTTTCAAACTTGGTTGGTCAGACCAAAAACACACACACTAGCATGTACAGTGTTTAACAAAGAGTAACTTGTGTAGTGTGTGATACTAGTAAAAACTTGAGATACATGTGAGGTGATATGTGAATGGCAATCAAACACAAAGTCTACACAATTCATCACATAGAATTTAAAAGAGACTATCACCTAAAGAGTTACATCCTATAACTCCCACATCTCCTAGAACAAAAGCTTGCAATCATGTAAGTTTCTTGCATTTTTGCCTCTTATTTGTATGAGATGGCATTCAGCCTAATAGTACACACCAGTTTTAATTTAATTTGAGGCTACACCTTATGTTCTTTTTGTGCATGTGCTACACTTTCTCGAGCACAGAATCTTATGATATGCACTAAGGTGTTCATGATTGGCTAGTGAACAGTGGTGAGATGGTTATTTATGCCTTTCTCAAAAGGATCAAGTCCGACAGTCAAATAACATGTGACTTCATGATAAAGACAGAGTGATTAAGAACCATACACATCTTTCCCACACAACATGCACTACAAAGTTTCAACTAGTCAAGTGCAATAAATAAGTTCATCAAAGTTAAACAAGGTACACAAGACATGACATGTGTAAACAGATAGACCAATCTTGTTTTTCAAAAATCAAGAAACATAGTGTCAAACATAATTTTTGCTTTCTTCTTTTCTCCTTTTTTTTTTTTTTTTAATTAAGAGAAAACAAATAAATCCAAGAATGAAATGCATGAATGTAATGCAATGCAAATCCTAGAACAAAACAAAAGAAAAACACAAAAACCAAAGAACAATAGTCACAGAGGAATGAGCAATGAAGCACAGGGACCATGTCAGAAAGACTCAATTAGGTCGAGTCTTTTGCATCCAAAACCTTTTAGATGCATCACGAGCATTAGCGTTCTTATTCACATTTGAGTGATTTCCAACTCCAGGATTGGAATAAAGGTTCAAAGCCTTTACCAATTCACCAATAAGTGCCATAGGATCTTGTGCTTGTGACACAGACACTTTTGGTTTGTTTGCTCTCTTAGCAGCTTGAAGCTTGTAACAGTTAGGACGAATGTGTCTAGACTTACCACAAAAATGACAAACCCAAGCAGGTTTACCATGCATCTTATCCTTAGAAAGGGTAGGTTTAGTTTCTTTCAGATCAACCCTATTCTTCTTAGGAGGTGAAACTTCTACGGGTTTGACTACCTCACTCACAGGTGGTTTGACAGTTTCACTCATAACCTCACTCACGGAAGGTTTAGAAGAAGAAGAAGGAACAAAATTTGTGGAATGCGGTGCAAAGTCAAAAATGCTTTTAACATAACCTAACCTAGATTTATCAGAAGGATACTTTTGAACATTCAGCATGTGATCAAGTTTAGAACTAGCAGATCTAGCAACAGATAAATCATGTTCCAAAGTTTTAACTTTATCAAGCAAAAGCATGTTCTCAGATTTAACATTGTTCAAAAGATCATTAGCATCAAACAGTTTAACAAGCAAATTTTTCTTTTCAAGCTCAAGAGAATCAATTTTCTTTAGGCCAAGTTCTACATTCATAGCATCCCTAGCAGCAATTTTGCAGAGTTTATTGTAGGCCTCTTGAAGATCTGCATCCTCAGAGAGTTCCCCATCAGAAGGGTTCTCTTCAACAGATATGCTTTCATTGACTACAGCAGTAGCAATGAAAGCAATGAAGTTTCCATCCTCATCACATCCGGACTCATCATCAGAAATCTCATTATCGCTAAGGGTTACAGCCATAGCTTTACCCTTAGTTCTTAAGAATGTAGGACATTCAGATTTCACATGACCATACCCTTGACAACCAAAACACTGAGGACCCAAAGAATTATTTGAAGACTAACCAACTTTTTCTTTTGGTTTTTCAAGGTTGTTAACCTTAGTGGGATCATTCTTCCTAAAATTTCTAGGTTCAGCAGTGTTTGTACCTCTTGCCTTTCTATTGGTATTTCTAAGAAAGTTTTTGAAATTTTTGGCAAGATAGGCAATCTCTGTAGTAGAGAGCTCATCATCAAATCCACCACCATCAACATCATCAACTGACTTAAGAGCCATTGATTTGGATTTGTTCACTTTAGGTAGGTCAGACTCATAGGACTGAAGAGATCCTACAAGCTCATCAACAGGGATGGAGTCTACATCCTTGCTTTCAGTGATGACAGTCACTTTGGGTCTAAAGTCTTCAGTTAAGGATCTAAGTATCTTTCTAACAATTTTAGGTTGATCATAGACTTCACCCAGATTAAAAGCAGAATTGACAATATCATTTAATTTAGCATAGAATTCATCAAAAGATTCATCATCAGACATTCTAATGCTTTCAAATCTAGAAGTCAATTGTTGCAATTTATTGATCTTAACTGCCTTTGTGCCTTCATGCACAGTTTGGAGGATTTTCCAAGCAATATGAGCAACCTCAACATTAGAGATCCTCTTAAATTCCTCCATGGAAACAGCGTTGAAGATGGCATTCATAGCTTTGCTATTAAAGCCAACTGCTTCTTTTTCAGAAGTTTGCCACTCACTCACAGGAGTAGCGGGCTTCTCCCATCCGTACTCAACGGAATTCCGGACTCTCTCATCAATGGATTTCAGGAATGCTTTCATCAATACTTTCCAATAAGCATAGTTGTTCCCATCAAAGTGAGGAGGAACAAACAGAGAGTGTCCATGCTCCATGACAACAGGGGTTAAGGATCAGCTCAGAGATCAAGAAATCTCCAACAAAAGAGCAACCTGCTCTGATACCACTTGAATAGTTTAAGACCCCTTAAACAACCAGATTACGTAGCCTAGATTAATTAGCCAAGTTGTTACTTAGTCAAATTATGCAATTCTAGGTTAAAGCAATCAAATAATCATATCAAGATATAAAGCAGCGGAAAATAAATAAAAACAAGATATGATGACCCAGGAAACCACACGGTAAAAACCTGGGGAGGATTTGACCTAGCTATCCTCAAGGTAAACCTGAATCCACTATGCGAAAGAATTGAAGTTCATACAGAAGGACTACAAGCTCCCCGCTTGACTTCCTAATGCTACCCACCAGTAGAACTTACTGACACGACCACGTGCAAACTCCGAATCCACGGACTCCTTCTTTCTTAGATTCTTCAATCAGCTACAAGCACCCCCGCTTGATTATCTTTAAGCTTCAATGGTAGCAACCAAGTTGATCATCAAGATGTAGATAATATCTCCAACTTGAAAACCCTAAGCTTTGTGTAAAGGAAAACTCCTCAAAGATCTCACAAGAGATTTACACAAAACAGCAATGTATGAGCAACAATACAATTGGAGCAACCTTCAAAAACGTGGCTAGGGTTTTGTTTATATACCTAGGGTAAAAACATAAAATCCTAAACGTTTAATGAAGTAGGGCTGAGTTGGAAATTCTATAAAAAAAACAACCTGTGCGATTTTCGATCGATCGAGTCTATTCTTCGATCGATCGAGCCAGGCCGAAAGTCCCAAGTACTTCTGCAACCACTCGATTCCAACTTTACAATAATAAACCAACTTTGAGCAAGCCTAAACGAGACTAAATACATTGTTTTGATCATGGTTTGCCAACATTACAAATTAGAGTTCTAAATACATAAAATCCTAAGACCTTAGAACCTAACAATAACTTTACATTAGATGGTTGATGGGAAGGACCATGTATGGCCCACTTAAAGGGTTTTTTTTTTTTTTTTTTTTTAACGTAACTAAAGTCTAAAATGGTGCTTGGCATAATTTAAGGTAATAGGTAGGTCTCATGTTGGCCATGTTATTATTAAAATATGTGCAATGAGTTTATTTAGCAAACGCATATCAAGCCAATAAATCTATGCTCCAATTGTTTTGTTTTGCTTGGACTCAAGCTTGGTTTTTAAAAAACCCTAAACTTAGACTCAAACTTGGCTTATTTATAAACAAATAAACATGAAACGAGCTTTTTATCGAGCCGAGCAATTGTTTATGAACAACTTTATTCATTTACCGGCCCTAAGTGCATATGAGAGGAGTTTAGGAATTTTGGAGTATGATTAGACTTCTAATATATATATAAAACTGAAGCCTTTAAATTTTGATTAACTCCTCCACAATTTTCCACATCAACCCTTTTTATTTATATTTTTTAATTATCAACTTTTTTTTCTACTGCTTTATCAATTTTTTGGATAGAGTTGATATAGTGCCCATTTGTCTCCACTTTTTCAGCCCAAAAAGCCCGTTTTGAAAAAAGCAAATGTCCAAAGCCTATTTGGCTGAGAGCTCCATTTTGGAAAAAGCCCGTGTGCGTTGAAATCTATCCGATGAACAACTTTATTCATTTACTGGCCCTAAGTGCGTATGAGAGGAGTTTAGGAATTTTGGAGTATGATTAGACTTCTAATATATATATATAACTGAAGCCTTTAAATTTTGATTGACTCCTCCACAATTTTCCACATCAACCCTTTTTATTTATATTTTTTAATTATCAACTTTTTTTTTTCTACTGCTTTATCAATTTTTTGGATAGAGTCGATATAGTGTCCATTTGTTTCCTCTTTTTCAGCCCAAAAAGCCCGTTTTGAAAAAAGTCAATGTCCAAAGCCTGTTTGGCTGAGAGCTCCATTTTGGAAAAAGCCCGTGGGCATTGAAATCTATCCATTGGACTCATAGAGCAATTACCAAATTACCCTTTCACACCATTCCTCATTCCTCTCATCTCTCTGCTCTGCCCTCTGCCCTCTCAATAACAAATTTCCAAATCCAAACACAAAAAAATCTATAACAAATTCCCAAATCAGCTAAGGAAAAAAAAAAAAAAAAAACCAATCCCTTGCAAATTAGGATTCCTCAAAATGCAAAACAAAAAAACATTAGAATATAGCAGAATCTTTCAAATGGAGTTTGTACCCATCTTGCGGTGGATGGATTATGGAGGTTTGGAGAAGAAGTTGAAGAGTCTCTCTAAGAGGACAGATGAGTTCTTGCAAGCACTTCCCAATCTGATCTGATCCCGTTTTCTTTACTCTGATCCAATCTTCCCCATTTGAATCATCCCCTTTGTGAGTGGTTGAATTTAGAGAAAAAGAAAAGAATCAAGAAGATTAGGGTGAAGAAGTGCATAGGTGTTACAGACGAAGTGCTAAGAGAAAAGGGAGAAAAAAAAAATATGAAAAAGGAGAGCTTTGGAATGTTCTGGGGTTTGGAGGAATGGTAGGGAAAAAAAAGGAGGAAAGAAGGAAAAAAGAAGAAGAAGAAGAAAAGAGTGTGTAGAGGAGAAAAAAAAAAAAAGGAAAAAAGAAAAGAAAGAAATGCCGTGTGTGGAGGATAAAAAAAGTGGGGGAAAAAAAGGAAAAAAGAAGAAGGAAATGTTATCACAATACTTTCACAATAAGTTTTAAGGAGTAAGTTATTATTAGTTAATATTTGTGAGAAAAAAATGATTTTAATAGTATGTTCAAATTAAAATCAGTATCAATTTTTATCACAATATTTTCACAATAAATATTAAGTGGTAGATTATTATTAGCTAATATTGGTGAGAAAAAGATAATTTTTTTAGAAATAGAAAAAAATAATTTTAATAGTATGTTCAAATTAAAATCAATATCAATTTTTATCACAATATTTTCACAATACTTTTACAGTAAATCTTAAGTAGTAAGTTATTATTAGTTAATATTGGTGAGAAAAAAATAATTTTTTTAGAAAGAGAAAAAAATAATTTTAATTGTACATTCAAATTAAAATCAGTATCAATTTTTATCACAATATTTTTACAATACTTTCACAATAAATCTTAAATGGTAGGTTATTATTAGCTAATATTGGTGAGAAAAAAATAATTTTTTTAGAAAGAGAAAAATTGATTTAAGTATGATGAAGTAGTTGATTTAAGTATTTTCACAAACTCCTTTATATTTACATTGTCCTTTTTGGTAATTTACCACTCAAACCACCACTTTCATAAGTGTTAGACAAACACTCAACTTTTTCAAAAAGCATTTTTTTTAACATTTTTTACCAAACACCAGCTTTTTGAAAAAAAAAACTTTTTCATTATGCACCTTTTAAAAACTCCTATTTTTAGAAAAAGTCTGCTTTAAAAAACCTGAACCAAACTCACCCAAAGGCAAAAGAGTAATTATTGATATCAACTTTACTTTCTTTTTCTTTATTATTATTTTTACACCGACTCTTATTTTACTTATTTTATTATGTGTTAATACATGCTATTTGGATCACAACAGAACAATTGACATGTATTTGGCCTGTACTGGCACCGAGTTGAAATAAACTCTATCCCATCCTAGGTATGAAGGCATAAGTCCAAATCTTCTGATACATTTTTCTTGCTCCACTCTATACTTCATCAGTAAATACTTACTACGTGTTTACCTAATTAATTAAACACTATCATTATTGACTTATTAATACTACAATTATTTATTAATAGTAGTATTTAATTAATTAAGTGAACATGTGGCAAATATTTATTGGTGAAGTATAGAGTGGAGCAGAAAAAGTGAGACAGAAGATTTGGACTCATGAAGGCATAGTTTAAATTAGGAGGCAATTGCTCCCCAATATTATATATATATATATATATATATTAGTATATATGTAGGTACTAATTTTAATAATTTTGTGTTATAAAATTATATTTTTTTCTCCTTATCAATATCATTTATTCTTTTATGAATAACACTATAATCACAAATTTTTTTACAACATTTTTACAAACAGTTGAAGTAGAAAATTCTTACTAGTTCGTATAAGCCTACTATTTACACCATTTTTTACTTATTAACTGCAATCACACCAGTGTGTATAATACAAAAAGTGGTCAAATTTACATATTTTTCTCCAAAAAGGCAAAAACTACTCACACTAATGAGTGTATAAGTTCTTCCAAAAAAAAAAAAAAAAGAGTGTATAAGTTTGTAAATACGCACATTTATTACAGCAACTGCGAATATTATCGTGTAAATATACGCATTTACTGTAGCTACATAATTTTTTTTTTTTCTCAACTCCTCATCAGACCTTTCCTTTTCTCTCTTCCCCAAACTCTCTTCTTTCTCAATCTCCATCTCACTCACTCTTCCTCTAAACAAGACAAAGCCACCATCCAGCCACCATCCAGCCACCATACCCAAGCCAAAAATCCCACCTTTCTCAAATCCCAAAACCCAAATCAAAACACACCACAACTCAGAACACCAAAAACCAAACAAAATCACCAAGTCCCCAAACCCAAGAGAGAACCCAAAGTTAATAGCCTTTTGTTTGCGGTGGTTGATTGGCTATGTAAGGTTGAATTTAATCAACCATTTAATTGGCTTTATTCCGTGACCAATTTGCTTGTAATTTAGCACTTAGCAACCCTGTATTTAGGTGGGAAAATTGTAAGGGTAGTGTGTGAGAAGATGTGAAGAAAAAAGCTCAAGAGTGTGCAAGAAAAACAGAGTCTCGCGGCTAGGGCTCGCGAGTGGATCGCGACTGGCAAGCCGCGAAAGGCAGGCACGTGAGAGGCACACTGGGAAGCTGAAGGGTCACGCCAGCTGTCACACTATAGGACAAAAGTTCCAGTCTGGCTAGGCCGTTACGTCGTGACTTGAATTCGCGACTTGGTCAAGCCGCGAGATCAAGTCGCCAACTTGCCCTGTTTGGCAAAAACTGACGTTTTGCATTCCCTTCTCACCCTACTATATATACACCCTTATACCCATCATATAGTGAGAGCTTCTAGGGAGAATTTTGTGAGAGAAAACCCTAGAGAAAACCAAGATTGAGTTATCCCCAATCTTCATCTAAAGGGACTCTACAAATTCCTCTATTCTCTTCCTCTCCATTGTCATACCCTTGAGAGGTCATTTACCAAACCCTTATCTCACCACACCCACGTCTGTGAGAATGTCCATTTGGTGCTTTGGGAAGCAGTTTGGAAAGGAACCAATATACATTGGTTGATGCTATGGTCAAGTAGCGGAATCTGGCAAGCTAAAGAAGAAATAGGTTCGGCGTAACCTCGTTGGAGCAAGAAGTTTGGAGGGTTTAGGTACTTGGGTAGATTAGGCTTGGAGGGTCTTCTGCTGTTCATGTATCCCAACTACATTCTTTAGTGGATTATTTGACCGCTTGGAGGGTGGCGAAGAGGTTTTATGCCGAAGACTTCGGTTTCCTCTTCGATAACACATCGTGTGTTGTCCGTGTGTTTGCATCTTCCTTTCCTTTATCTTTGCCTTATATTTACTGCTGTGGATGTGTTTATATTTGGCTTAGATTGTTTATCAATTCTGTTATGAACTTGTTATCATGTTCCGCACATTAATTGTTTGATATAAAGCTTGAATTGGTAATTTTATTATTTAGGGTCTAAACGTTCAAGGGTGTTTCATACCCATTTTGAACTTTCAGGCTAAACCCATGGTGTTTGGCCATGGTGGTCTAAGCTAGGTGGAATTCAAGTTTAGAGAGCTAGAAAGAGAAGGGGTTAGATTTACGTGGTTTTCGGCCTTTGTGGTGATTATGTGAGGTCCGGCCATGGCCATGAAGCTCTAGCCATGGAGGTTTGGATTTGTGATGGTGAAAAGAGAAGAGAGCTGAGAGATGAGACAGAACTTTTTTCTTTTTTGAGGAAAAGATGAACTTGAACGTGAGGAGAGAAGAGAATTAGTCATAAAATATAAAGTAAAAATAATAAAAATAAAGTAATAAATAATATTATTTAAATCAAACCGAGCGTATAATAGATAATCTAAATTTTACAAAGACGGATGCAAATGCTCTAATAACAGCTCAACTATTGATGTAAACAAGTGTATTGCTTTAACATTTTTTATTTTTCTCATACCATAAAAAATATTTATAGATCCAAAATTTAAAAGAAAATATATAAGTTCTAAAAAATTAACCAGCAACAAAAATAACTAATAGTAAAACTAAAAAAAAATTAAGCTCAATTAACTAATTTTACCAAAAACAAAGCTCTTTAAAGCATTTTAAAGTGGATTTTAATTTTATTAGCTAAATTTGTAAAGTCTCTGATAGTTCTGTAAGACATCTTAGGTTTAATTTCCGCCTATATAAAAAAATGATTGATGTCTTGATTTGATCATAAAGATCTACCATCAAGAGCGAAAGCATAAATTAAAATTCTCTAAAAAAACATTTTAAACAAAATATCTTTGTCTTTAGCCAGCATCAAACGCACTAAAAAAAAAATAAATAAAAAATACACTCAATAGCAAGGCCGGAACCACTGCTAACAACTAGCAGCAAAACTGTCCCCTAACTCCAAGTCCTATTTATAACGTTTAGACATTACTCTTTTCAACATAATAAAAATAAGCAAGGGTGGTTTACAGTTTACAGTGGGAAGGAATACCAAATACTGTATATAATGGGTCCGTTTGGATTAAGCTTATTGTTGCTGAAACTGAAAACTGAAAACTGAAAACACTGTAGCAAAATAATTTTTAAATATGTGAATAGTATTGTGAGACCCATTTTTAATATTTTTTATTGCGTGAACAGTGCATTCACTGTTCACAACAGTAAATTTTGCCGCTAAAGTCAACATAAGCGGCCTAAAAAAAAAAAAGAGGCAAAACGCGAACACATTAAAGACGCAGTCGCTGAACGCGGAAACCAAACACCCTCAATATGATATTGATACTTCCCCACCGGGAATCATGTATCTTGCTAACTTATTTCCAAGGGCAGATTGCTAGCAATAACCTTAAATGCGTTACGGTGGTGGCCCCTCGCATTCTTCTACACAAGCGGAAGTGGATTTATCAGGTGATACAGTATATTTTTCCGAAAGCTCCTCAATAGTTTTCACCTGAACGATAAGACGTCGCAGGCTACTCCTCTTCCCTGCAAACATAACAAGAAATTAATTAATTGCATAAATCTAACACCTGTATAATGTAAAGGCCACCAAATAATGAACTCACTAGCTTCAGGGGCGACGTTGTCCGGCTCTGCAAACACCATCGCAGATGAGAGAAACAAAAAGAGAAGCATCGCGATTATGATAATCCTCATGGAAGTCTTGGTATCCATTTTGAATGGAAGAGACATCAATTCATACTTCAAACATTGCCTGTGGTATATATATACACTTCCAAAAGGACAGCAGCGTCCAATCCTTTTTTTTTGTCAGTTAAAAAGTAGTCAATTCACCTGGTCTGCTACTACCCTTTTTTACAAATTATTTTACAGTGATAATTTTTCTCAAGATAAAATTTATAGACAGTATTTTAGATGTTGTTTTTTAATTTTTTTTTTTTTAATATTAAGTTATGTGGAATGTAGCTAATTAATTAAAAAAAATACACTTTATTTTCATGAAAAAAAAATTACATAACAAAATTTTAAAAAGAGAATCTAAAAAACATCGTTTAAATACTAAACCTAAGTCTTGCTCATCTTCTTAAACCCCAACCCACCGGTGCAATTTCCTTTTCTCTTCGTGTCTTTTCTTCTTTCGAAGGGCAAGAGTCACTGTAGTAAAGTTTACTTCTAGTACTTTTTTTACTTAATTTAGTTAATTTTTCTCTGAGAGAGAATGACTTTGTAATGTGTTTTAATCTCCACTAAAAGATTAATTAGTGAATGATATAACAATTTCTCATTAAAAAAAAATGTTCACTTTCAAAACTACTGAAATTAAAACAGACTCATTTTGTAAGAACCCTTCCAATTTTCAAATACTTCCTTAATTAAAAATGGCAAAAATGCCCTTAGATTTTCTAAGGTATCATAAAATACCAAATTATCCAAAATAAAATAGGGAGAATAAAAAAAAAAAAAAAATTAGGTCTGAAAAGAAGAGATAAGAAATAGATGATGTTCATTGATTTTGTGGGTTCTTCACTTGGAAAAGCATTTTTCATTTTCCTAAAGGACGAAAGATCCATGAACGTAAGATTCCAAGCATAATAAATAGATGATGTCGAATCCATTCCATTTTGTCAACAAATTAAAGATTCATGAACATAAAATTCTAAGCATAATAAATAGATGATGTTGAGTCCATAGATAATAGTACAACGGAAAAGGAAAATAAGGAATCTTTTTTTTTCTTTATATTTGAAAAATTGCAACCCTATAAACATGACCATTGAAAAAATGCATTCAATGACCGAGCCTCGATATGAATGTGTCTCCCTTAATCAATTTTCATAGTTAACATCACATCTTCATTTATGTGGCTTGACTTTTGTACATCACTTCATAAATGTTGCTAGACTTTTGTACATCATTATAGAAAAAATGCAGAATCCAATTCTTCTCTTTTGCCCAACCTACTCCAGGAAAACCATTTCACTTTGGTGACTTCTCAGAAGTTGTCCAACAAGCTCATTTAATGAGCTAAGCAAAAGGGTGGGCTGGACATGTGGGTGTCGGCACCCAACATCTTCACGCCGAAAGCATCTTCCAATTTCACAGTAAAAAAAAGAGAAAATATTCAAATACTGATACAACGGGGTAGGAAATTGTGTTTTTGTTTTTTCTATTGCAAGTTGCAAACTCTATACATTGGACCATTGAAAAATTTTGGATTCAACAACCACGATTATACTTAGTATCACGCCTCCAACCCAACAATTATCCTCAAAGAAAATTATATTTATATCAGATAAATCTAAAACTAATTAACCTCTGTAATTCAATTTTTAAAAGATCTCCAAAGTATCATTAGAAACAAAAATCCAAACCTCATGTGTAGAAACAACAAAAATTACTAATTATTATAAGTCTGATAATACTTCATGATAGGCCAAGAATGTATTGATCCATTGTGATAAATTAATTAATTAATTAGCCAAGTTTATTAATTAATCAAATTAACATGCAATGTACATGGCAGCACAAACAAATCACCAAATAACTAAAGTATGCAGCGGAAAATAAATTGACACGGTAATTTGTTTACGAGTGGGGAAAACTTACACGGCAAAAACCCCACCGGGTGATTTTAAGGTCACCACTCTTGAAAATCCATTATTATCAAAACAAGCGGTTACAAGTAAAGAAATCCCAATACCTTATACCAACCTATAGTTGAATCCTTACCCTAATACCCAATTGGACTTGTTCTGTAGTGACAATCTCTCATTTTTAATGCACGGCTCCTAATACGTGACTAACCAATTGCACAGATCCCAGTACACGACTTGATCACCAACTTGAGAAGGATGTTGACTACAAAGTTGTTCAGTTCATCACACGATGAAGATCATGAAGTTACTTGGTCAAAAAACTCTACTGTGTACAAACACAGCAGATTCTTCAAGAGAAAGAAGAACTAGGGTAAATTAGGTTTCCGGTCACACCTTTTTTCACACTTATGGAATTGTGCTCTTGTGCAACTTCATCACCTTTTACGGCCCTTAAAATAATCCTTATATATGTTTAGGGTTGTGAGAAAAGAAAACCCAAACATACATTCACGGATTGGATGAAAATCATTTTGGAAAACTGAACTTCATAAACCTTGATAGACAGCCATTTATCGAGCTAGCTGTCGAGTCATGGGCTTTAGCAGCTTTTAAACCTCGATAGATGCTACTTGTCAAGCTTTAAAATCTTGCACTTACTCACTTGATTCTTGGACAGACTTGCATGACTTTAACACTTGAACTTGAAACCTTATTTCTTGAAGCATTAAACTCATCCTAGATCTACCCAATTACAAGTAAAGTGCGTTTTGTCAAAGGATTAGCCAATTATATAAAATGTTGACATATGTTCCTAACATCAAATCACATATGTCCTAACACTCCAAAATTCCTAAACACCTCTCATACGCACTAATCATTAGAAGTCTGATCTTACTCTAAACTTCTTAGAATTCTCTCATACATACAACCTCAACAGAAGCTCCAGAACTACTATACTTCATAATTTGTAATTGGAAGGGGAGAAAGCGGGGAGCTTGATTACTCAATAAGAAACTATAATCCTAATTAGATGGATCCCAATTATTAGAGCGTGCACACACACACACACACAAATAATAAATTGTACATTACAAGATAAAACTTTGTAGGCTTAGAAATTGTATCTTCATTCAATTGAAAAACTGACATAATTTGCAAAGACTTTCACTAATATAAAGAACTATAATTTACAATGAGTTCCAAAATATGAGAAATTTAATTAATATTGAAACATTTTACATATCCAATCTAATTCATATTCTTAACAATCTTCATATGACTATGGTTATGATATATATGCCCGTGACTGTGACTAGGGGGAGAGTGTTAGGGGGGGGGGGGAGGGGGGGGGGCTTATCTACCTACGTACTCTTTCACAGATTCTTCCATTGTCTTGTGTTATTCGGCAAATTTCCATTTCCAAAGTATGGCTGGTGCTCTACTTGCTGTAATCGTGGAGCGGCTTGGTTCTTTAATTTCTTCGGAGTTCAAGTTAACCGTAACTGTGAAGGAAGAAGTCCAAAAGCTTGAAACCAAATTCCGTACCATTCAGGCAGTGCTCAATGATGCTGAGAAGAGGCAGCTGAAGGAGGAAAATGTGAAGCTTTGGTTAGATAAGGCTTATCTAAACTACTTCTTATGTTGAAGAAGTTGGGCCATTGAAGAAGTAGTTGAGATACCAAAAACTACTTCTTATGTTGATGTGTCTGAAATTCTTGGTCGTGATAAGGTTAAGAATGATCTAGTGAGCATTCTGTTGGGCAAGGGTACTGAAAAAGAAAAACACCCTCATGTCATCTCTTTGGTGGGCATGGGTTGGAAAAACTACTTTTGCCCAATTAGCCTTTAATCATAATAAGGTGAAAAATCATTTTGAGAAAAGAATTTGGATTTGTGTTTCTGAACCTTTTGATCAATGTAGGGTTGCTAAAGCAATCATTGAAGCTCTTGCAGGTGGTGATCCCAAAATTACTGAATTGCAAAGTCCGTTGGAAACAATTTGTGAATTAATTGGGAGAAAGAAGTTTTTTCTTGTTTTAGATGATGCGTGGTCCAAAGACCATGCAATGTGGAAGCCATTCAAAGATGCCCTCAAAAGTTGTGGTTCTCAAAGTAATAGAATTCTAGTCACCACACATAAAGACAAAGTTGCGAAGATGATGGAAAGTGCAAATACGATCTAGTTGAAGGAATTGTCTCAGGAAGATTGTTGGTTGGTGTTTAGTAAAATAGCATTTTTTTTTTTATAAGGATTCTCAGCAACGTGAGCAACTAGAGGACTTTGGTAGACAAATATCAAAGAAGTGCAAAGGTTTTCCCCTTGTTGTCAAGACTCTAGGGAGTTTCATGTGCTTTAAGAAAAGTAGAGAAGAATGGAGGAATGTTTTGAATTACAATTTGTGGGAATTAAAAGATGTCGAAAGAGCTCTTTTTGCACCGTTGTTACTGAGTTATTATGATTTGTCATCACCACTAAAACGGTGTTTCTCATATTGTGCAGTCTTTCCGAAAGATCATGTCTTTAATGTTGATGACTTGGTATATATGTGGATAGCACACAGATTTGTTGAGTTAAAGGGAAATATGGAGGTAGAAATTATGGCGCGAGAATACTTTGAAAATTTAGTCATACGCTTTTTCTTCCAAGAATGCAAGGAATATATATGGTTTGACATGAGCGCGAGGTACAAACTGCATGATATAGTGCATGACTTTGCATAGTCAATTACTAAAGCTCACCATTTGGGATATTCAACAGGATCCCAATTTCCTCCATCTACTGATAGTGTAAAAAACGTACGCACTATCATCTTTTTTAATCAAAGTGATTGTAACATGTCCAATTTAGTCCAGAATTTTAGGCATTTACGGGTATTAACTTTGAACGGAATGAAACTTCCAGATACAATAGGAAATTTAATACATCTAAGGTATCTCGATATTTCTTTTTCTTTTTGCAAAGGGCCTTTTTCTTTTGGCAAATGGGTATTGCCTAAAACTATATGTAATCTATGCAATTTACAATTTTTTAGGCTTAGGCGTGGTCTTGCTTCTCAACCTATAATATTATTGCAGGGGATAGATAAATTAATTAACTTAAGACTTCTTATTGGAGATAATTTAGTGATTCCAAGAAAAATTGGAAGATTGACTTCTCTTAAAACATTAGAAAATGTCCTCATAAGTGATGAGGATAACGAAGGAAGTAAACTTGAAGAATTAAAAAAATTGAACCATCTTCGTGATTTGTATCTATCTTTTAATGATGGGGATGGTCCGATTGCCTTAACTCTGAATGATAGAAGAATTGAGAGTAATTTATTAATTTTAAATGCATTAGAGCCACCTTAAGACTTGGAGAAGTTACGCATTAGTAATTACGTGGGCACCACAATCTCTCCTATTTGGTTGGCGTCTTTAACCAATTCGAGAGAGCTTTATCTCGATAACACCCTAGAGTTAACAAGTTTGCCTCCTTTGGGGATGATTCCGTGCCTCGAATCATTAACTATAGAGTTTGCGTGGAGTTTGAAAAAAGTGGGAGTTGAATTTTTGGGCAAGTGGGAAGAATGGATTGGAGGAACAAGAGGAGGAAAAGAAGACGAAGACTGTATTACTATAATGCCACATCTTCAAAAGATTTACAGTGACTGTCCAACTCCATTGAAGGAATTGGAGATCAGTGACTGTCCAATTATCCAGAAACGTTGCCGAAGAGAGACGGGAGAGGACTGGGGCAACATTTCTCACATCCCAAGCATCAAATTAACTGATTTTTCGTAGTAACTCGTTCTGCTTCTTCTTCTTTTATTTTGAAAACAAAAACTATCAATTAAATATTCTCATTTTCTGGTTAAAATTCCCACGGAAAATAAATTACTAACAACCTAGATTGATGAATTTAACATATTCTTCTAAATTTGAATTAGCGCATTTTTATTGTTGTTGCTTAGATTCAGCTATATTGTGATGTATCCAAAATTTCTTGATGGGTTTAGTAAAATTTCGCAAATAATTTAAAAAAAATAAAAGGCTGGAATTTTAGATAGACTAATCAAATAAAAAGTGTCACAAAATTTTTACTCATTTGCATTTAAAAGTAAACAACTAAATTCAAATGCCTACCTCTTTCTATTTCATTTGCAGTTTAATATTTATATGGGTCTTGGTCATTTTCTTAATTTCGGTAACCTAATCTCAAATAACTCATATGGTTTTCTTTAGGGATTGGCTCGACACTGTCCAAAAAAAAAAAAAAAGGATTGGAATCTTGTGTGAGCAAAGTTTATCAACAGTTGCCCAATATCGGAATGACATTCAAAAATGGACAGGCCCCAATTAGTAACTAATATGTTCAACAAAAAAGAAGAAGAAGGCAATGAAGCCGTATTACAATTGTTTTCTTTGGGCCGTTCAATTCTAATTCACATATAGGTAACTTTATGTTCTTCTTTTGATGCTATTGCATTTGCTTTTTAATCCATTGTCAATAACTTTTATTTCCAACCCTTAAGGTTGTAAGAACGTTTTGGTCTTATCCATTTAGAGCATCATGCAAAATGCTTTGTTCTCATTTGGCCTCATTCATGGGAAACATTATGCAAACTCAAAACTAAGATAAGTAGGTAGTGAGTGAAATAGATAATTCAGAGATAGAGAAAGAGAAATGGGAAAGGCTTTAAGTACAAAAACCCCAATGCTTATAAAAAAAAAAGCCCTATGATCCATTCAAAGATGCTGCAAACAAGTTTAACTTGTAATCTGGTTTTCTTTTGCAGTCCATCTTAAATGGTGACAAATGAAAAGCAAACTATTTAATTTTTTAATAGCTCTACTCAGTCTTCCATTTATCATTTAGTTTTGGAAAACTTTTTTCATTCAATTGGTAATAATTTTTTTTAAAGAAGAAAGTGGGGTGCCCTCATAGCTCAAACCTATAATTGTTAATCATCTAGTCTTGATGTTATAGGGTTATGTACTTGCTACCTATCAAGTTCCTAAGTAAATATTTCGTGTTTTTTGCTTTTGTCAGAGGCTTAGGTTATGTTTTGTAACAGTTTTTGTTTTCTATTTTCAAAAACTTGTTTTTGAGAATATAAAGAAAATCAATTTTCTTGTATTTTCGAAATCAAAAACATATTTGGTTCATTGAAATTAAAAAAAAAAAAAAATAGATTTTTGAAGAAAAAAATAAAAAATACTAAAATATGTTGTTACTAGAATTTAAACTCTAATATTAATTCATTAAATAAGACAGATTCATTAAATGTGTGTTTTTATTAACTTTTGAAAATTAGAAACTGAAAATAGCCTTTTGCATGTTTTCAGTTTCCTTCGCAAATTGAGTTTTGAAAATAGTTTTTATTTTCTGTCCATTTTGGGTTGCCAAACAAGTTTTTTAGTTTCAAAAATAGAAATTTGTTCTTGGAAACACAAAATAAGGGGAAAAAACAGTTACCAAACATACCCTTAAATGTTTCATGGGCATGGGAGAGTGCAACGTATGAGAAGCGACCACCTGTAGATGATATATTTTTATTGCAACACAATCCCTTGGGAACTAAAAATCAAGATATGCTTGTGATTTTTATTTGGAGCATTGGACACACACACAAGATCTATCTTAGAGAAAAAAACCCTGATATGGTAAATGATATACTTTTGCCTTAATTTCCGTTTTGTTTGTTTGATTTTCAAATCCATACTTTTTATTGCTTCTCCTTTGCATAAAGTATTTGATAGCAATGTTATGTTGTAGGAATTTGAATTATATTTTTTGGGTTATTTTTATGCTCATCGTCTTGCAAAGGAGTTGAATAAGTTGCTGGTTTTTGTTGATTCTTATGTTTGTAAGTGGGTTATCAACATCTAATGCATAATAGTGAAGTCCACTATAAGAATTGACATTCTGCTGTTGGAAATAGCCTGTACAACTAGTCAACCAAAAATTTATAAAAATGAAAAAAAAAAAAAAAAAAAAAAAAAAGAGAGAGAGCATTGCTAGCTACTCTTTGGATTGCTCGTGTATGGCTCATGTTGTTCATCCCTAGTTGAATGCTTAGACTTGAAATTCCTCTTAACATGTTATATCTCCTTGAAATAGAGGTTGAGCCTCTAGGCCTTATATTTATTTTAGATCATTATCATTGTTGCCCATTGTGATTAAAAGTATATTATTCTAATCATTTAAAACATTACTTTTTGCTTTGCAAACTTCTTACTTTTAGTGATGCTTGTTACCCTGAATAAGCCCTGAATCCCAGCCACTAGATCCTGACGACAGAGAAAGGATGTTCAGCGACAACTTGGGGATGCAAGCAAGGATTTTGAACTTCCGTGGAAGTAAGTTCTCCTGTTTTACATACAAATATTTCCCAAATTTGTCCTTCAAATATTGCTCTATCTGGCATGCAACTGTTTAGTTCATTCTATCGTCTCTATCTTAATTTATTGGTATGGTTGTCACTTATCGTATAAATCACAGATGAAGCTAATTAAGCTAGGCACAGCCCGTGGTTGATGGTATAAGCATGGAGAATGGTGTTGTGCGCTACAGTGTGGTGTTCCACAATGATGATGAACTGAATGATTGGCCTCCAATTTCATCTCTTGTAGTTTTAATGTCCTCTGTTTTTCTCCTCATCATCGGGCATACATTCAAGGTTTGCATTTTTATTCTTCTTTTCTTATTTCTTCTTTGATAGATTATTCATGTTATCTAAAATGTACAACAATAGATTTGTATTTATTTGTAATCTCTTTTTTGAATTTCTATATTATTACCTTAAAATTGTTCAAATATTTTTTTTTGATAGGTCAGTAAAATAATTGTTCAAACATCATTCCACCATGTGGTTATGTAAGTTTTAAATCATAGTCAACAAGTTGCAAATTACAGGGGATTAAGAGGTCTAGTCAAAGCTTCCCTTTTCCATATTGTTTTGTCAATTTAAGAATATCTAGCTCTTCTTTTTTAGGCATTGTGAATTGATTTATCTCAACCTAACACAACTAGTAAAATTTTGTCAAATAATACCAATTTGCCTTTCGGCTCAAGCCCAAATAATGTTGTGCTAGGTTCTAAGAATTTAGGAACTAAATGTATTAGAACTTCAATGTGTAATGTGTTGGCAAACCATGATCAAAACTTAGAGTCTAGATTTAGGCTGCTCAAAGTGTGTTTATTTGTAAAGTTGGAATCGAGTGAATTGCAGGATTTATTGGCTAAATCTGCAAGGCTTGATTGATTGAAAATTAGGCTCGATCGATCAAACCTCGTGCAGATTAATTTCCTGCAGAATTTTCCAACTTAGCTCGAACCCAGTTTGACGTGTAGGGTTTTATGTTTTACTCCAAGTATAAAAGGAAAAACCCTAGCTATGTTTCAGAAGTCTTTGATATGCTGTGTGTTAAATCTCTTGTGAGATCTAGAGGTGTTTACTTTCATACACACTTAGGGTTATCAAGATTTATGTCAAGAACTTGGTGATCGATTCAATTGCTATGTAAAGAACTTAAAGAATATCTGAAACTTTTGAGTGGAGTCTCATAGTCACAAGTAGGAGAACTTGTGGTTGTAGTGGATCTAAAAAAAGTAGTCCGTGGACTCAGAGTTGTCACGTGGTCGTGGTAGTAAGTTTTCTACTTGAGGTAGCATTGAGATGTTAGTGATCTAAGTCTTATGTAAAAACTTCAATTCTTTCATAGTGGATCTGTTTTACCTTGAGGATAGCTAGGTTAAATCCTCCCTAGGTTTTTTACCAGTTTGGTTTTCCTGGGTATCAGATCTGTGTTCTTTATTTTCCGCTTTATATCTGTTTTATACATATTGGTTTAACCTAGATCTAATTAACAAACTTGTTAATTAACTTGGCTTAATATTAGGTTAAACATATTGTGTTAAGGGTTCTAAAAACGTACATGTTACATTACAATAATGGGCTTACATCCAATTCACAAAGTATTTTGTATATTATTGAGAATGGTGTACTTACTGTGAATTTTCTAGAATTGGTAGGTGGGGAATCAAATCTAGTTCGCACTATACGTGGAAGCTTTGAGGACAAAAAAATGAAGTTCAACGAGCAATTGGAGATGCAAGCAAGGATTCGGTACTACCTAGGAAGTAGGAAGTAAGTATTCCCACTTTACATACTTATATGTCCAGTGACCAAATGTTCTCAGAGTACTTCAAATATTGTGTTAGGTTCTAAGGTCTTAGGATTTTATGTATTTAAAACTCTAATTTGTAATGTTGGCAAACCATGATCAAAACAATGTATTTAGTCTTGTCTAGGCTTAATCAAAGTTGGTTTATTATTGTAAAGTTGAAATCGAGTGGCTGCAGAAGTACTAGGAACTTTCGACCTGGCTTGATCGATCGAAGAACAGACTCGATCGATCGAAAATCGCACAGGTTGATTTTTCTGCAGAATTTCCAACTCAGCCCTACTTTATTAAACGTTCAGGGTTTTATGTTTTTACCCTAGGTATATAAACAAAACCCTAGCCACGTTTTTGGAGGTTGCTCCAATTGTATTATTGCTCATACATTGCTGTTTTGTGTAAATCTCTTGTGAGATCTTTGAGGAGTTTTCCTTTACACAAAGCTTAGGGTTTTCAAGTTGGAGATATTATCTACATCTTGATGATCAACTTGGTTGTTACCATTGAAACTTAAAGATAATCAAGCGGGGGTGCTTGTAGCTGATTAAAGAATCCAAGAAAGAAGGAGTCCGTGAATTCGGAGCTTGCACATGGTCGTGTCAGTAAGTTCTACTGGTGGGTAACATTAGGAAGTCAAGCGGGGAGCTTGTAGTCCTTCTGTATGAACTTCAATTCTTTCGTATAGTGGATTCAGGTTTACCTTGAGGATAGCTAGGTCAAATCCTCCCTAGGTTTTTACCATGTGGTTTCCTGGGTCATCATATCTTGTGTTCATTTATTTTCCGCTACTTTATATCTTGATATGATTATTTGATTGCTTTAACCTAGAATTGCATAATTTGACTAAGTAACAACTTGGCTAATTAATCTAGGCTAACCAATCTGGTTGTGTTTTAAGGGGTCTAAAACCGTTTAAGTGGTATCAGAGCGGGTTGCTCTTTTGTTGGAGATTTCTTAATCTCTGAGCTGATCCTTGACCCCTGTTGTCATGAAGCATGGACACTCTCTGTTTGTTCCTCCTCACTTTGATGGGAACAACTATGCTTATTGGAAAGTAAGGATGAAAACATTCCTGAAATCCATTGATGAGAGAGTCTGGAATTCCGTTGAGTACAGATGGGAGAAGCCCACTACTCTTGTGAGTGAGTGGCAAACTTCTGAAAAAGAAGCAGCTGGCTTCAATAGCAAAGCTATGAATGCCATCTTCAACGTTGTTTCCATGGAGGAATTTAAGAGGATCTCTAATGTTGAAGTTGCTCATATTGCTTGGAAAATTTTCCAAACTGTGCATGAAGGCACAAAGGCAGTTAAGATCAATAAATTGCAACAGTTGACTTCTAGATTTGAAAGCATTAGAATGTCTGATGATGAATCTTTTGATGAATTCTATGCTAAATTAAATGATATTGTCAATTCTGCTTTTAATTTGAGTGAAGTCTATGATCAACCTAAAATTGTTAGGAAGATACTTAGATCCTTAACTGAAGACTTTAGACCTAAAGTAACTGCCATCACTGAAAGCAAGGATGTGGACTCCATCCCTTTTGATGAGCTTGTAGGATCTCTTCAGTCCTATGAGTCTGACCTACCTAAAGTGAACAAATCCAAATCAATGGCTCTTAAGTCAGTTGATAATGTTGATGGTGGTGGATTTGATGATGAGCTCTCTGCTATAGAGATTGCCTATCTTGCCAAAAATTTCAAAAACTTTCTTAGAAATACCAATAGAAAGGCAAGAGGTACTTATACTGCCGAACCTAGAAATTTTAGGAAGAATGATCCCACTAAGGTTAACAACTTTGAAAAACCAAAAGAAAAAGTTAGTCAGTCTTCAAATAATTCTATAGGTCCTTAGTGTTTTGGTTGTCAAGGGTATGGTCATGTGAAATCTGAATGTCCTACATTCTTAAGAACTAAGGGTAAAGCTATGGCTGTAACCCTTAGCGATAATGAGGTTTCCGATGATGAGTCCGGATGTGATGAGGATGGAAACTTCATTACTTTCACTACTACTGCTGTAGTCAATGAAAGCATATCTGTTGAAGAGAACCCTTCTGATGGAGAACTCTCTGAGGATGCAGATCTTCAAGAGGCCTACAATAAACTCTGCAAAATTGCTGCTAGGGATACTATGAATGTAGAACTTAGCCTGAAGAAAATTGATTCTCTTGAACTTGAAAAGAAAAATTTGCTTGTTAAACTTTTTGATGCTAATGACCTTTTAAACAATGTTAAATCTGAGAACATGTTTTTGCTTGATAAAATTAAAACTTTGGAACATGATTTATCTGTTACTAGATCTGTTAGTTCTAAACTTGATTACATGCTGAATGTTCAAAAGTATCCTTCTGATAAATCTGGGTTAGGATATGTTGAAAGCATTTTTGACTCTGCACCGCATTCCACAAATTTTGTTCATTCTTCTTCTTCTAAACCTTCCGTGAGTAAGGTTGTGAGTGAAACTGTTAAACCACCTGTGAGTGAGGTAGTCAAACCCGTAGAAGTTTCACCTCCTAAGAAGAATAGGGTTGATCTGAAAGAAACTAAACCTATCCTTTCTAAGGATAAGATGCATGGTAAACCTGCTTGGGTTTGTCATTTTTGTGGTAAGTCTGGACACATTCGTCCTAACTGTTACAAACTTCAAGCTGCTAAGAGAGCAAACAAACCAAAAGTGTCTGTGTCACAAGCACAAGATCCTATGGCACTTATTGGTGAATTGGTAAAGGCTTTGAACCTTTATTCCAATCCTGGAGTTGGAAATCACTCAAATGTGAATAAGAACTCCAATGCTCGTGATGCATCTAAAAAGTTTTGGCTGCAAAAGACTCGATCAAATTGAGTCTTTCTGACATGGTCCTTGTGCTTCATTGCTCATTCCTCTGTGACAATTGTTCTTTGGTTTTTGTGTTTTTCTTTTGTTTTGTTCTAGGATTTGCACTGCATTACATTCATGCATTTCATTCTAGGATTTATTTGTTTTCTCTTAATTAAAATAATTTAAAAAAAAAAAAAAAAAAAGGAGAAAAGGAGAAAGCAAAAATTATGTTTGACACTATGTCTCTTGATTTTTGAAAAACAAGGTTGGTCTATCTGTTTACACATGTCATGTCTTGTGTACCTTGTTTAACTTTGATGAACTTATTTATTACACTTGACTAGTTAAAACTTTGTAGTGCATGTTGTGTGGGAAAGATGTGTATGGTTCTTAATCACTCTGTCTTTATCATGAAGTCACATGTTATTTGACTATCGGACTTGATCCTTTTAAGAAAGGCATAAATAACCATCTCACCACTGTTCACTATCCAATCATGAACACCTTAGTGCATATCATAAGATTCTGTGCTCGAGAAAGTGTAGCACATGCACAAAAAGAACATAAGGTATAGCCTCAAATTAAATTAAAACTGGTGTGTACTATTAGGCTTGATGCCAATTCACTTAATTCAAACCGGTGTGTACTATTAGGCTGAATGCCATCTCATACAAATAAGAGGCAAAAATGCAAGAAACTTACATGATTGCAAGCTTTTGTTCTAGGAGATGTGGGAGTTATAGGATGTAACTCTTTAGGTGATAGTCTCTTTTAAATTCTATGTGATGAATTGTGTAGACTTTGTGTTTGATTGCTATTCTCATATCACCTCACATGTATCTCAAGTTTTTGCTAGTATCACACACTACACAAGTTACTCTTTGTTAAACACTGTACATGCTAGTGTGTGTGTTTTTGGTCTGACCAACCAAGTTTGAAAATATCTTGAGATTTGTGCACAACATTTTTGTTGCTTGAGAAAATTCAATGGGAGAATGATTGAAACTTGTTTTTGACAAAATTTGGGTTTAAAAATTTTGGGGTTTTGAAAAAGCATTTCATCTCATACTCATGCATTTTGCTTTTCTTGGTTAATGCTTTAAGGAGTTGTTTTTCAAAATTAGGTTTGTGTCTTTCAAAACTGGATTTTTTTTAACAATTTCAGTGAGCCTCTGCCCATTTCGATCGATCCAATCTGTTTTTCGATCAATCGAAAAAGTGTCTTAGTTTGTTCTAAAATGACTGTTTCATTCGATCGATCGAATGTATTTTTCGATCGATCGAATATCGTGAAAAAGCTTTTTAAAAGGTTCAGTTCTGACTTTTTCAAAGTTCATATTCAAACTTTTCAAACTTTTTCTTCTCTCTCTCCGCGTTGGCAAGGCTCCACCTAGAGATTTTTGTCGTTTTCCTCCGTTGTTTTTGCAAGATCTCTCTCTCCTTAAGCCGGTAAGATACTTTTGCCCTTCCTTTTGATTTTATTTTCATCATTTCATGCATATATTCATGCATTTAGGGGCGATTTTCGCAATTTGCTATTTTGGAATTTTCTTTTGATTCACGCCATATTTTATGCAATTGATCAATGGGTTTTTGTGGGAACATGCTATAGACATGATCTAAATAGTTTAATTTGATTAATTTTGAGTTTGGTGTGAAATTGAAAAATCTAGGGTTCCTAATTGATCCGATTTGGGGATTTTGTTAAATTGAGTAGAATTTGATGCAATTGGCTTGTTGTATTGATGAAATTAAGCATTATAATCTATGTGTTGTGTTTTATAATGCTCAATTCATCATTTTGTTTTAAAAATTTTCAAGTGGTGTTCAATTTTTTGGGGTTTTTGTTAAGAAAATTCCCTGCTCAAGCCAATTTTGTCAATTTAATCTCAATTAAACTTAATTGCTCGCTGCATTAGTACATGCATCATGGCATTATATCTGTTCATGCATCATATAGATTTTCATTCTATTTTTTTTGTTGCTAATTAGCAGTCTGCCCTTGGTTCTGTTTTCTTGTGTCTTTTTGGTTTTCTTTTTTGTGTCTCTGTCCTTTCCTTAGCATCATGCCTAGGAAGACTAGAGCCCATAGGTCCATTCCCTCTTCCTCTCCATCCCCTCCATCCTTTGACCGTAAGAGGTTTCCAAGTGAGAAAAACCAAGATCTTTTTGAGAAGCTTAACCTTAAGAGGAAGATTTGGGCTGAGTGTTCTGTTTTGTTAGATGAGCTAAATCCTGCCATTAGGGCAAACTTTGAGCGTCGGGGCTAGTTACCTTTGTTAGACATTTCTGATCCTTCTCCACCGTCTGCCTTGATTAGAGATTTCTATTCGAACTTCTCTATCCACGTCTATGATTCCAACACTTTAGTAAAGAGTTAGATACGAGGTGTAGGGTACACCATTACTCCTCAGGTAATGGCTGATGCTCTAGGGGTACCGTTGGTTAGGGATCCTGTCTATCCTTATGACGAGTCTCCCGAGCTGAGCGATGTTTTATCTTACATCACTGGGACTTCTGTCCAGTGGGGTTCTGATCCTAGGATCACTTCTGCTGAGCTTTTTGGGTTGCACTATCTGTTCTTTCGGATAGCTTGTCATTCCATCTGGCCCATTTCTCTTGTCCACACCATTCCTCTTGAGCGGTGTGTCTTTTTGTACGCTCTGGTTACTGATACTCCTATTAGTTTTCCCCATCTCTTTCTTCGTTCTTTGAACGATGTTTATAGGAGTTCATCTTCTTCTCATGCCCTTGTTCATCCTATTTTCATTCATAGGATTTTGCTCCATCTTGACCTTAGTAACTTCCCTTCCTCTGAGCCTGTTCATGTGATAACTCCCATAGGTGCGTCTTTTCTTAGACAGAGGGCCGCTCATCTTCGAGCTGGTTCTAAACACCCTAGGTCTGAGCCGTCTAGTAGTGCTCCTCCTCCTTCTTCTACAGGTACTACTGGTGAGGATGTTCCTGATCCTGGTGATGATGCTGCTACTGCTGATGTTCCTCCACCTCCTTCGACAGACTTTGATGTTCGTCGTACTTTGGAGACTGTCGTGACCGTTCAGGCGGCTCAGGGTCAGATTTTGGTGGACTTACTAGATGAGATTCGTGCTCTCCGAGCCAATTTAGCGCGTCTTCATTCACCCTCACCACCTCCTTTTGATGGCGACTCATGATTGCTCTTTGGCATTCCGTCACAAAAAGGGAGAGTGGAGTTTTAACTTGTAAAGGGTTTTTGTAGTTAGGGGGAGACTTTTGTTGTTACGGGGAGATTTTTGTTACTTGTGGAGTTTTTTAGATTGTATCTAGGTGCTTCACTTTGTATATCATTTTTGGGGATATTCATGTTAGGGGGAGTAACATTGATTGATATATTTTTTTATTGATTCTTGTTGATTTGTGATTCAATGCTTATTGATTTATATTTATGAGTTGATCATTTATATATGTCTTTATTTTGTGTTGTGTGAATCTTACAAGAATGTTCTACCTATTGTTTTACTCTTTTCTGTTACACATGCGTTTATGCGTTTGTTAAGTATTTCAGGAATATACAGGTTGATTCAACTAAGCTGCTGCCTACACTTGCAACCGATGGATAGTAGTTAGGCTGAATTTGAAATTTATGAGCATTTCTTTGTAAAGGGCTTTTTACTTGTAAAACTTTGAGCTTTTAATTGGGGTTTTGTCACGAATTGCCAAAGGGGGAGTTTGTTAGATTCTAAGGTCTTAGGATTTTATGTATTTAGAACTCTAATTTGTAATGTTGGCAAACCATGATCAAAACAATGTATTTAGTCTTGTCTAGGCTTGCTCAAAGTTGGTTTATTATTGTAAAGTTGGAATCGAGTGGCTGCAGAAGTACTTGGGAGTTTCGGCCTGGCTCGATCGATCGAAGAACAGACTTGATCGATCGAAAATCGCACAGGTTGATTTTTCTGCAGAATTTCCAACTCAGCCCTACTTCATTAAACGTTTAGAGTTTTATGTTTTTACCCTAGGTATATAAACAAAACCCTAGCCACATTTTTGGAAGTTGCTCCAATTGTATTATTGCTCATACATTGTTGTTTTGTGTAAATCTCTTGTGAGATCTTTGAGGAGTTTTCCTTTACACAAAGCTTAGGGTTTTCAAGTTGGAGATATTATCTACATCTTGATGATCAACTTGGTTGCTACCATTGAAGCTTAAAGATAATCAAGCGGGGGTGCTCGTAGCTGATTGAAGAATCCAAGAAAGAAAGAGTCCGTGGATTCGGAGCTTGCACGTGGTTGTGTCAGTAAGTTCTACTGGTGGGTAGCATTAGGAAGTCAAGCGGGGAGCTTGTAGTCCTTCTGTATGAACTTCAATTCTTTCGCATAGTGGATTCAGGTTTACCTTGAGGATAGCTAGGTCAAATCCTCCTTAGGTTTTTACCGTGTGGTTTCCTGGGTCATCATATCTTGTGTTCATTTATTTTCCGCTGCTTTATATCTTGATATGATTATTTGATTGCTTTAACCTAGAATTGCATAATTTGACTAAGTAACAACTTGGCTAATTAATCTAGGCTAACCAATCTGGTTGTGTTTTAAGGGGTCTAAAACCGTTCATATTGATCTGATTTTGTATTAGATTCTTTATTTGACATGCAATTTTTGTGTTTCTTTTGTCTTTCTTTTGCCGCATTAATCTGTTGGTATGATACTATGGTTCAAATCATAGACAAGGGTAATTAACATTGCAAAACAACTCATGATAGAACTTACAAGCTTGGAGAATGGTGTTGTCCACTATAGCGGTGGGTTTTATAGTGATGGTGATTTGAAAGATCGACCTCTTTTCGTCCTTTTTAGCCTTTATGTCCTTTGTTTTCTGACCATCATTAGGAAGGTTTGTAGACTAATATGACCTCTATTATATTAAAATTTCCAAGCAGTTGTAGCATCAGTGTTCTTGGTAGGAGAATTTAAGTCAAAAAAGATATATACTTTTATCATTGACTTTTTGTACACAACATATAATAGTACCTTCAAATTGAAATTGCAACTCTTATTTGCTTCTCTGTTTTTATTATTTTTTTTTTTTTTACTGTGAAATGATTTTTTTCTTCCTTGTAAAGCCTTGGACCAGAGGGAGCTGGTGGTGTGATTAGGGTTATAACAATAAGGAATAAAAGGCTTTTCGAGGAATGTTAAGATTACTTTGGGAGAACCATGACCTAAGTGGGTCAAAGTGAGTATCAAAATAGTTACTCAATTGATGAAAATTTCCCTTTATCAGGTTTTACATTTGCATTCGTCACTTATTATTTTAAGAAAAAACTAAGTAAAAAAAAAAATTATAAAAAATACATATTTATCTATCTATATACATTTAAAGGTTGAAACTTAGTATTTATAGTTGCTATGCTCTTGTTAAGCCAAATTAGCAGCTATATCATCCACCCATTTTTAACATTTTTTTTTCAACTCTTTTTCTTTTCATATTAATTTCACAACTTTTTTTTGGGGGGGGGGGGGGGGGAGTGGGGGGATTAATTTCACAACTTATTCTTATACTTTTTCCAACTTTTTCCCTCCCTTTTATATTTTCATCTTCCTATTACTATCTATCTTAATATTACTTTTCCTCTATCCCTTTATCTTCCTCTATTTTTGGCTTTATCTTATTTTCCTTCTCTTACTATAAATTTACAATTATCTCTCTCATTCTATAGCCTGGTTTGGATTTAGCTTATTCACGTTTGTGCGTTTTCTCTTTTTTCTTTTTTTCTTTTTTTGAGCCGCAATTGTTGACTTTTCTTCAGTGCACAGTGCACATCAGTGGGTCCCGTGCACTGTTCATGGGACCCATAAACTTCACTTTTCAGCAACTTTTTCATTAAAAATGAATCCCACGGCACTATTCACACATTTAAAATTTATTTTGCTATAGTGTTTTCAGTTTTTAACAAAATAAGTTGTATCCAAATGGACCCTATATATAGTTTTCCTACAAAAAAAATGTTATGTCTCTCTCTCTCTCTCTCTCAAAATTTTGTTTTTCATTTTTGATGGATTTTTTTTTTTTTTTTTTTTTAATTTTCTTGCATCTCTAGATTCTCTACTTTTGGTTTATGAAATTTTGTATTATTTGGAACTCTAATTTGGGTTGATTTGATTAAGTTGTGTTTTTAAGTTGTTTTCTTTTTTCTTCTTTTTGATTTCATAGATCGATGTTATCATATTGCATTATACATATAGTATATAAGAATATAATTTTATTTCATTACATAAAATAACTTGATTTGGATGATTTAGTGTTTATTACTATATATATATATATATATATATATTTATTTATTTATTTATTTTTACCTTTTTCTTCTCATATTATTTTCTATAGATTTCTTATTATTCTCTCTTGAAAATGTAATTATTCTCTCTCTCTTGATTTTTTTTTTTTTATTCTTTCTTGCAATTCTACTTTATATTGATGAATCATTTGTAATTTTATCAACTCTAATTTGGGTTCATACGTTTTGTTGTTGTATTTTTTAGTTCCTCATTACAAGTAGTATCTCTCTCTCTCTCTCTTTTAGGTTCTATTTATTTATTTATTTATTTTACTTAATACTTGATTATTTTGGAAGTAAGAATTTGAGTTTATATCTAAACACAATCTTGACTATGCTAATTACAGATTGGAATTTAGTTCATTTTAGTCTATTTGGGTTGACTTCATCAACTTCGGCCCAGTTCAGTCTAATTCTATCCACTTCGGTCAATTTCAGTCTACTGCGATCCACTCCAATTCAATTAGGTCCATTTGGCCTAATTTGATCAATTTAGTCCAATTCGGTCTAGTTTGAATAATACTAAAGCTACACTGCTGATCTGAATAAAATACATCTTTATTTGAAAAAAATGAAAAAAAAATAAAAAATAAAAAAAAGCTAAAGCCTTTTTTGGTGATTCTAGTGTGGTTGGGTTTGTCATTCTCCAATTTGTAGATTCGAGTGGTTGTTCAATCAAATCAATACATGATTGGCTTGAATTAGTCTATACTTAACTGGAACGACCATGGGAATGGCGATGGCAGTGCTTGAAATGGCAAAACATCGGAGAGATGGAAGAAAATTTTTCTAGAGCCCAGACTCTTATACAATTAAAAGACTAAATGTTTCTATTGAATTGTGTATCAAATTGTACAGAGGAATGCCATTGATATACGCATAGAAGTATAAGTATAATATAGATGATGTCACAGAAGCCTAAAGAAAGCACACACGATACTCTCTTGATGGAACATAAACTAAACTATTAGCTTCTGGTAGTAAACCTCGAATCCACGAGGGGTTTCCCCAAATCCACAAAGAGATAAAGAATTTGACGAAAGTCTGTATTTATTGATAATAGTCTAATTTGCCTCTGACGGCTACAAAATATATAAATATTAAGAAAAACTTCTGAAACCCTAATTTGCACTAATTACGCGATTAGGTGACAAAATACCAAAATTTACTTTAAATGGCAAAATTGAGTTAAATAAAGAATCATAAACTATTGACCTTAAGGGTCGTCCCAAAACAAAGGGACTTTATTCTGAATTTTAAGAAAAAAGTTATTAAAGAAACAAAAATTACTATAAACGGTAAAATTGCAGTTATTGGGACCTAAATGAAGGAATTCGCCATTTTCAGAGGGTACCTTGTAGCAAAGTAACAACTACTACTTTCACTTCAGGCTGCCAAATTTCATGCGATTATGATTCCGAGGCCCATGATTTCTACTAGTGTCTTTTTGTCTTGCGCGATAATTTTAGGCATGCATGAGAGTCCAGAAAGGCCATGACGGTCTGTTTTACATTAAGAGAAATACAAATAAATGTTAAGTAGAAGGTAAAATGAAGGATACTGTATTACATGACTAGAATGGGCATGAGCCTATTGAACTTATATTTTAACATCCAACGAAAAGAATGAAAGAAAACAATTTGAAAAAGTTTTCATAATTTAAATTACAAAAAATTTCTAAATTATTTTTTCAACAACATTAATCCTCATTCCAAGAAGCATCTCTACTGCTTGGTTCATGTTAGGTCTCTCATCCTTGTCTTCTGCCACACATTGCAAAGCCACTTTGACCAGAAGTTCCAACTTAGCTTGATCATATTTGCTGGCTATCATGGGATCTATAATTTCATCAATCCATGAATTCCTTGTAGGTGTTCCAATGTTAATATACTCTCTTATCAAAGTGACCAACCTATTATGCTCCCCTGTCTCTCCACTATCAGAGTATTGCATGCCAATTACTTTTAATCTTCATACACAATCACTTTTAAAATTAATAGTGGGTTCCAATTAGCTCAGCTGGTAAAGTCTTTGATGGTTGTATAAGAGATCTAAGATTCAATCCTCGCCTACACCAAAAACCGATTGATGTCTTAGTCTGATAATAAAGAGCTAATATCAGGAGCGGACGCCATAGGTTGAAACTCTCTAAAAAAAAAAATTTAAAAATTAATAGTTCAATAGGTCTACGAGCACTGAAAGTAATTTGGTTAATCAAAACCTACGTCAAGTCAAGTGTAGGAATTCGTTTTATCTATAATTCTATATTGAAGTATGTAAATCTATAAACTCTTTCGTTCTTGGGCTAATGCCATAAATCTTTTATCTTTAGGCCAAGGTTCTAAAGTCATTCATTCTCGAGAGTGAGGCCCTAGGTCTTCCATTTTTGGGCTGGGGCCTATGACATTTGTTAGATCTTTATTTTGGTTTCTACTTTAGATGGACGTAAAAAAGTGCCTTCTTAGACAGTGATTCTTTTGAAGAAGTTTGTATGCAATCTCCTTTAGGACATGTGCATTCCTCAGATAAGTTCTATAGAGTTTACCATGACTCAAGTAGGCTATTTGAGTTGTCAAATTCAACTTTGTAATTGCTTAACATTGATTGGCCAAGAATGTATTGACCCCTTGTGATGAATTAATTGATTAATTAGCCAAATTTATTAATTAATCAAATTAACATGCAAAGCACGTGGTAACACAAACAAATCACCAATTAAACTAATTATGCAGCGGAAAATAAATTGACACAGTGATTTGTTTACGAATGGGGAAAACTTACACGGCAAAAATCTCACTAGGTGATTTTAAGGTCACCATTCTCGAGAATCCACTATTATCACAATAAGCGGTTATAAGTAAAGGAATTCCAGTACCTTATACCAACCTACAGTTGAACCTTTACCCCAATACCCAATTAAACTTATTCTGTAATGAAAATCTCTCCTTATAATGCACGGCTCCCAGTACGTGACTAACCAATTGCACAGATCCCAGTACGCGACTTCAATCACCAACTAGAGAAGGTTGTTGGCTGCAAAGTTCTTTAGTTCATCACACGATGAAGATCAAGAAGCTCCTTGGTCACAAAACCCTACGGTGTACAAACATAGCAGCTTCTTCACAAGAAAGATGAACTAGGGCAAATTCTGTCTCCGATCACAATTTGCTTGAACAAACTTTGCTCAACACTTGTGCAACTTGTGTCACCTTTGACGGCCCTTAAAATAATCCTTTTATATGTTTAGGATTGTGAGAAAAGAAAGTCAAAACACATAATCATGGATTGGAGTCAAAACAGAACTGAAACTTTGTTTTTCATAAACCTCGACAAATACCTATTTGTCGAGCTGCTGTTGAGCCACGAGCTGGAACAGCTCTACAGGTCTCGATAGATGCTAGCTGTCGAGCTTTAATGAACAACACTTTTCCACTTGAATCTTGGACAAACTTGCATGGCATTAACACTTGGACTTGAAACAAGGTTTCTTGAAGTATTAAACACATCCTAGATCTACCCAAATACAAGTAAAGTGCGTTTTGTCAAAGGATTAGCCAATTACATAAAATAGTGACATATGTTCCTAACAAGTGAATCGCATATGTCTTAACAAACATGGTTTTGTCCCTAACTCTTATGATTCTACACTCTTCATTCGCAAAATGACTATCAATATACTCTTATATATTATATTCTTCTTTTATGTTGATGATATAATTATCAGCTCTTCAGAAATCTCTCAATAAGAACTTTGTGATGAATGATTTGGGGACCTTGAACTATTTCCTTGGGCTTGAGGTCACTTCCATTCATGATTGGTATCATCTTTCTCTCTTAGGCAAAATCCACATATGATCTTCTTTCCAAAGCCATCTTGACTAATTGCAAGATTGTTTCTACCACTCTAGAGCAAGACTTGTGTGCGCGTTGAATCTACTATCCGTTGGGTTAATGGTTCAGTTACCGAATTGCCCTCACTTTTAATTAAAACTCTAACTTTGCCCTTTTCTCTTCTCCCTCATATTCTTGCTCCTCTGTTACAAACCAACAATGGTTAAAAAAGTATCAACCAAATACAAACATAGCACCACCCAACTATCACTAGTCTACCATCACAACCCATTTCAACATTTGATAATCCAAACACAAAATCAACAAAATCAAACCAAAAATAACTCAAAATCAACACAAAACCACTTAAAATCAACTTAAACCCCATTGGAAAACCCATCCCAAACCCAACTCAAAATCAACCCAAAACAAAATCAACTCAAAATCAAACCCAAAATCCGTAGAAAATCAACTCAAAATTAAACCATTAACTAAAAACCCATAACCGAAACCCAAAATCAAAATCAAATACAAACCCAATGGTGGCAGAGACTTAAGGGATCTGAGAATAGGGATTTCCTTATGTTTCAATCATCTTCATCTTCATCATCATCATCATCATCTTCTTCTTCTTCTCTCTTCCTTGTAGCTTTCGAATTGTCAAAAAAAAAAAAAAGGAGATGCAGAGAATTTGAGGGATGAGAGAGGGGTGGAAACTGTGTGGAGCGTTCTCATGTGAAGTGGTAGGGAAAAAGATGAAAGAAGGAAATAAAGAAAAAAAAAAAAAGTAAGGGCACGTGTGTGGAGGAAGTGGTAGGGAAAAAGAGTAAAGAAGGAAATAAAGAAAAAAAAGTAAGGGCACGCGTGTGGAGGAGAAAAAAAAAAGGGGGGGGGGGAAAAAAGGAAAAAAAAAAGAAGGAAATATGGATAAAAAATAAAATAAAATAAAGGAAACATAAAATAAAGAATAAGAAATTAAAATTGAAAAATACAATCACAATATTTTTCACAATAAATCATAAGTGATAGGTTATTATTAGTTAATATTGATGAGAAAAAAATAATATGTTTAGAAAGAGAAAAATAATTCTAATTGTACGTTCAAATTAAAATCAGTATAAATTATCATAATATTTTCACAATACTTTCATAATAAATCTTAAGTGGTAGGTTATGATTAGCTAATATTGGTGAAAAAAAATAATTTCACAATATTGATTTAAGTATGAAATAAACTGTTTTTTATATAAATTGTCATTTTTGGTGATTTATCCTCTCAAACTGCTACTTTTATAAGTGTTAACTAAACACTCAGCTTTTTCAAAAAGCACTTTCTGACAACCTTCACCAAATACTCAGTTTTTTGAAAAATCACTTTTTCATACTGCACTTTTTGAAAACTCTACTTTTTCAAAAAACCTAATTTCAAAAGGCTGAACCGAACTCACCCTATATTTAGCTATATATATATATATATATTGGACTAGACTTGGTCCTGATTAATTCTTCCAATAACAAAGTCTCCAAGATGCCGTACTCGCAGGAACAAAATTACTATATTTGGCATATTAATTATTAAACACTATCCTCAAGTTGTTCTAAACTAGACTATATAAGCATGTAATTAAAGAGTTTAAAATATCAATATTGAGCGTGGACTCATTATTTCAATTAGGCATCAATTCAGCAAATATATTACAATAGAGAGCTTGTTATTCTTTGGGTCCGTTTGGATTGAACTTATTGTTGCTGAAACTGAAAACTGAAAACTGAAAACTGAAAACTGAAAATACTGTAGCAAAATAATTTTTAAATGTGTAAATAGTACCGTGGGATCCATTTTTAATATTTTTTAGTGCGTAAACAGTAAAAAATAGTGCGTGAACAGTAATTTATGTCCCCTGCACAGTAATTTTACTGTTTACGCGAAAAAAAAAAAAAAAAAAAACGCACAGATCCAAAACGTGAACGCTGAGGCCAAATGGCCTCTTTATTGAGCTTAGGTGAATTCAGCATATACTCTGTTGGTCACTGGTCAGTCTTCTTAGCGTGAAACACAAGGGTGCATGGGTCTTGCCGCACTATAACAAACTTGAGTTTTTTCAACATATTAAAAAAATGTTATTAAAGGCTTTAAGTTTTTACGGTTGTACTAAATTGTTGAGTAAAAGTAAGAAGATTCACAAACTTATTTCCACAGTTCGCATAACAGTTGAAATTAGTGTTTGAAAAATATATATTTTTAATTTTTTCTTCTGACCTGAAATACTTAAATTGTGTTTTAATACTGTTTATTTTGCTAAAATTGAAAAGTTATTGCTGAAAGTATTGTAGATAAAGGTAAAAGTTAGTTGAAATAGAACAATAAGGCCCATGAATAATGCCAAAAAGTACAGTGGAGCCCATGAATGTGCCAAAAAATGCATGAACAGTACTGTGAGACCCACCATTTTTTCAACAAACGCAGAAATTTTTCATCCCAATGCAATCCAAATTCACGCTTAGAATCCACTGGAGATATAAAGAATATTATTTTTAGCACAAGATATAAAGAATATTATTGAGACTTTCTTTTTTTATGATTATTATTGTTCCTTATTGAGACTTCTGAATTATTGTTTACAGGTGATGGACCACTTTTTATTTTATTTTATTTAAATTATAGACACCAATTTAAAAACTTTAAAGAAAAACTTATATTTGAGATGTGATAGTTCAAGAGATCCAAATATTGATGGCGCAGACATTTATAAAACAAATATACTAATCTTAGAGTTAGTCTAAAATTTGTTTAGATTTCTCAAGTATTTGAACTCTATATAGAGTTTATTATAATAAACACTTGAATAAAAGATGTTGCTTCTATTCAAGTGCTCAATATAATAAACACTGGAATATAAAACAAGTAAACTTATTTTATTTTATTTTTCTATTTTTACTTTCTTTTTATAACTTCTCAACCCTAAAAAAAGATTGATAAATAGGAACACTTTATTGCTCTTTATTCAATGAACTTTCTATTATGAGTATATATATAAAAGATGCGTTAAAATACATATAAATGTAAAAAAATAAAGGATGAGAAGATGACCACGTGCCATCATGATCATGTGTGCTCATATGCACAAGCATCTCACATAAACCCATATTTATATTTATATTGTGTTTATATTTATATAAATATGAATTGTAAGGTAGAAATTTATCAACCATCTTATTGGCTTTATTCCATGCCAATTTGCTTGTAATTTAAGCACTTAGTAACCCTGTATTTAGGTGGGATCATTGTAAGGGTAGTGTGTGAGAAGATGTGAAGAAAAGCTCAAGTTTGTGCAAGAAGGCAGAGTTTCGCAGCTAGGACTCGCGACTAACTCGCGGCTTCCAAGCCGCCAAATGCTGGCAAGTGAGATGCACACAGGGAAGCTGAAGGGTCGTGCCAGTTGTCACACTACAGGACAAAAATCCCAGGCTGGCCAGGTCGTTACGTCGTGACTTGAACTCGCGACTTGGACAAGCCATGAGGTCAAGCCGCCAATCAGCCTTGTTTGGTAAAAACTGACTCTTCGTATTCCAAACACACACCACTATATATAGACCTTTATACCCACTAAATTGAGAGAACTTCCAAAGAGAATTTTGTGAGAGAAACCCTAGAGAAAAACAAGATTGTCTCATCCCCAATCTTTACCTTAGAGACTCTACAAATTTCTCTACTCTCTTCCTCTCGATTGTCACATCCTTGAGAGGCCATTAACCAAATCCTTATCTCACCACACACAAGTCTATGAGAAGGTTCATTTAGTGCTAAGAGAAGTAGTTTTGAAGGAACCAATATACATTGGTTAATGCTATGGTATAGTAGCGGAATCCGGGAAGTTAAAGAAGAAATAGGTTCGACGTAACCTCGTTGGAGCAAGAAGCTTGGAGGGCTTAGGTACTTTGGTAGATTAGGCTTGGAGGGTCTTCTGCTGTTCATGTATTCCAACTACATTCTTTAGTGGATTATTTACCGCTTGGAGGGTGGCAGAAAGGTTTTACACCGAAGACTTCAGTTTCCTCTTCGATAACACATCGTGTGTTGTCCATGTGTTTGCATCTTTCTTCCTTTATCTTTGCCTTATATTTACTGTTGTGGATGTGTTTATATTTGGCGTAGATTAGTTATTAATTCTGTGATTGGCTTATGTTCATGTTCCACACATTAATTGTTTGATTATAAGCTTGAATTGATATTTTACAATTTAGGGTCTAAACGTTCAAGGGTGTTTTTATACACATTTTGAACTTTCAATTGGTATCAGAATGGGTACACTTGTTGTGGTTTTAATACCTAAGTGTGATCCTTGACCCCTTGTTGAGATGGATAGGTCTCAATCTCTCAATGTTTCACCATTTTTTGATGGTAACAATTATGTCTTCTGGAAAGTTAGAATGAGGGCATTTCTATGCTCTATTGATGATATCGTGTGGGATGCAGTTGAAATAGGTTAGATCAGGCCGAAGGCTGGAAAATCCACCTGGGATAAGGCATTTCTTGCAGCAGCCAATGCTAACAATAAGGCCTTAAATGCTATATTCTATGGTGTGTCTCTAGATGAATTCTACAGGATATCTCACATGACAGTGGCCAAGGAAGCTTGGGAGATTTTGGAGATTACATATGAGGGGACTAAGAAGGTGAAGGACACAAAGCTCTAAATGTTTACCACCAAGTTTGAAGAGCTCAAGATGGGTGAAGATGAATCATTTGATTCATTCTATGGGAAGCTCAATGAAATTTTCATTGCTAAGCTCAATCTTGGAAAGAAGATTAAAGATACTAAGGTGGTGAGAAAAATCTTGAGGTCCTTGCCTAAAAGCTTTAGAGCAAAAGTCACAGCCATAGAAGAGAGCAAAGACCTGGATGAGATCAAAATTCAGGAGCTGATTGGGTCTCTCCAAACATATGAACTGGGACTGCCTTCCCACAAGATGAGTAAATCGCTTGCTCTCAAAACCATCACCGAAAGAATGGATGATCCTTCCGAAGAAGATGGAGTGGAGAAGGAAGTAGCGTACCTTACAAAAAACTTCTGAAAATTTCTGAAAATGAAGAATAGTGAGAAACCATTCAAGAGAGGGAAATTCACATCTTCAAAAGGTGATAGGAAAGAGTTTACGAGGAAAGAAAGGAAGGATGTTCAATCTCCTTCGGACATTGTGTGTTTTGAATGCAATGGTCATGGACATCTCAAGAAGGAGTGTCCCAATTTCTTGAGAGGGAAAGGCAAGGCGTATGCCACAACATTGAGTGATACAAGCTCTTCAAATTCTAATTCTGAAGAGAGCTGTGACAGAGAAGGAAACTACTCCGCATTCATGACCATTGCACATGTGGAATTCTCAGATGATTTGGGTTCACTTGTGAAGGAACTTGGTGAATATTCTAATTCAGAGTCTATTGGGATTGTTGAAGAATTAGAGGCTGAAGAAGAAGAAGATACATCTAGTCTTCAAAAGAATTACTCCTTACTTCTTGAAAAATCAAGTGAGTACACCAAGGTGGCAAAGGCAGCTGTAAAGAAAATGAAGAGAGCTGAGGAAGATTACAAAAGCCTGCTGGTCAGATACAAGGAGGCAAAGTGTGAGATTGAAACCCTTAATGGTGAGCTATCAGAAGCTTACACAAAGGTGAGATTTCTTGAGTAAAAGGTAGTGCAAGCTCATGCCAAGATAGATAGGGTCTCCTCCAGAAAGTTAGATGATGTTATTTCATCTCAAAAACATGCCTCAGACAAATCCGGATTAGGATATACCGGAGGAAGTAGCTCATCAGCAAATGTCACCAAAGAAGTGAAGTTTGTAAGGACCAAAGAGACAGCTGTGGATAAGCCTATTCCTGAGAAAGTTAAGATTGAAAGGAAGAAGAATGTGGCTGATCAACGGGTGCTAAATAAGTCCCGTAATCAAACAGAATCCAGATATGGAGCTAGAGGGAGATAAGTTCCAAGATCACAACAGGGTCCTAGAACGGAATATGTTTGTCACTATTGCGGATTTTAAGGACATACTAGACCCAACTGTCAAAAGCTGAAAGCAAACAACAATGCAAGTGCACCTCGGTCACGAGGAAGAAGAAATGACATAAGGTCTTGGACGTGATGAAGATGATCGGTGCATTCACAAATTGCCTAGAAAGCTTCACACGAAGGTTTGATAGTCCTAATTCTCGTACCCAATTCGTTAAGGATATCACCCCAAACGCACGTGATGTGTGGGTGACGAAGGGTACTCATGCATAAGCATTACAACATGTCCATGCATCAATACTTCCCATGTTTGTGAATATGCCTGGTTGTGTGCTTCTTGCTAGTATTTAGGTTGTTATTTTGTGTGTGTGGTTGTCTTTGATTCAAATATTTTTACATTTTTTTGTTATGATTTTTATCAACCTTTTACTGCTTTTATGTCAAAAATCCAAAAACACATAAAAAGTAGAAAATCCAAAAAGTTTGATCGACTTTGTTGAGTTTTGTCTCAAAGAATGTTTTGCCTTGTACCTTTGTACTAATGTCTTTGTGCATTTAACGAGCGTAGCTTGTCCCTTATGCACTCATATCATTGTGAAAGAAATTCTGAAATCTATGTGACTGTTGTAAATAGATCTTCAACTTTGTCATGAATGATTAGTGAATGGTTTTGTTGATCTTGAGACATGCATAGACTCATGCCTATATATCTTCCCACTTTTTATTTTTATGCTTTAAAGAGCTCTCTAAATGTAAATCTCCAAATGAAAAGAGATATAGAGCTGCAAAAGCCTATCGCACATACTAGTATTCGACTAGGAAAAAGGGAAAGCGACCAAAATAAAATGTTTGATGCCCAAAAAGCCAATGGCTATCTCATCAATTGAAATATCAAAAATTTCAAGTATCTATCTCAAAATAAGATTTTCTTTGCTCAAAAAATGCAAATGATATGTTAAATATGGAGCCAAATGAAAAGTTTCAAAGAATTGTTATCAAGTGCTTGTGGCAGGTCATATATGCATGTTTCTATAATTGAGATAGGTCACATTATCTAGTGCTAGTTGTGTATACCTTGATTGAATTGATCATTGAAGCTTCAATTTAGACTAAGGACTATCTCACTTTTGATATCCACACACAACACACAAGTCTATGTTCAATGAATGTCATATTCATTTGTGTGATTGTACTTGATTAAATATGATTTCACATACTCAATCTTTGTTGATCAAACACAAAAAGATTTTTGAGTTTTTTAGTTCGTTTTTGGAAAGTGCTTTTGTTTTTACAAAAATGTCAAAAATTTCAAAAACAGTGTTGCTCTGTTTTGGTGACTAAGTCGCGGGTTGGCCCAATCGCATGATCCAGTCGCGAAGCTCACTCCGAGAGTTTTTGCGGGTCACTGGCGAGTCAAGGCTGCAGTCGCAAAAAACACTTAGAAAGTTTTTCAAAATTTGAGTTTTTGCATATTTTGCGGCTCAGTATGGCAACTTGTTCGCGAGTGGAAGGTCTAGTCATGAGGGACACACAGAGATTTTTGCGGCTCAACTCGTGACTCTCTCGCGGGTAGATCTTTCAGTCGTGAAAAACACTTAGAGAAATTTTCAAATTTCTTACCTTCACAGTGTTTCGCGGCTTACCATGGCGACTTACTGGCAACTTGTTCCAGTTGCGAAAAACGCGTGTTTTGCGTTTAAAGTTAGTTTTTCAAAAACTTTTCAGTTTTTCCTTCGTACTTTGTGACTGTTCATTGTCTTCTCTATTTCTCTCTCTGAAACTCGCCGTGCTCATCTGTGAAAATCCTTCATTTCTGCATCATTTCTGCATCAATCTTCTAGAACAAGGTATGGGTTTTCTTGTTTTCACTTCACATTTCAAGATTTTACTGTTATATTCTTGAATCTGTGTGTTTTGATGTTGGATTGAATCTGTGAGGTGTACAAACGTGGGTTTAATCAAAGTTTGGGTGTGTTTGATTGAGGTTGTTTTCTATTGTTGCTGAATATGGTTCATATCATGTCTTTGCTTCATTACTCTAGTATTTGTTCTGAGAGGTGCTATTTGTTACATTTTATACTCACTAGGCTTATGAGGTTGGGAGTATCTATGTTTTACTCTGAATGTGAATGAGGCATTTCAATTTGTTTAAAGTTTTGGATTATGTGGCTTGAATTTCTGTGATTTTTAGTCATCATATCATGAGTGTGGTGCTGCCTTTGGGTTTATCTTGCATGTGTCATACTCATTTTGCCATGTTTCATTGTCTTATGCCTTCATCTGTCTGATAGTGGTTTACACTGTCCTTTTTTTATTATTTTGTGCTTGCTCCAGTCTGCATATATACTGAATGATCTTATTTGACTTGGTCTTCAAATCTCTGGTTATCAACTATTTTTGGTTTATGGATTAGCTTGACACTCTCTGTTTTTGTCTTTATAATCATATTGTTACTAATATGTGTACTCTTCCACATACTATGTTGTTGCTCTTGTTATGGCCTATTCTGCGTGTTTACAGATGCCTCCTACTCCTTCAAAGAAGAAGACTCCCGCTCAGAAATCTGACAAGAGAATGAAAATGGACCCTAACCTATTTAGGTCTATTAAACACTTTGAGAGATATAAGGATTCCTTCTCAAAAGGAACAATCATTCAAGAGAGATTTGTAGATTTTAGGGAATTGAAGGACACCTTCATTCCAAAGTGTTTTGAGGGTAGAGGTTGGGAAAAATTGCTGAGTGATCTTCCCCCTGTTTGTGACCCTCTAATTAGAGAATTCTATGCAAATGCAGTGATAAGGGAGGAAGAGTTGAGTTGTTGGGTGAGAAGAAAGGAATTTACCTTAGATGCTTGTGATATTGATAAAGTTTTAGGGCTGGAAGGTTTGGAGGATTATGAATTCACTAACTACAAGGACAGAATGCTTTCTCTAGAAACTGTCTAGAAAAGAATTGGTGGGGTTATAGAAAAGAGATGTCTCAACACTTCTGATTTTCCTAAAGACATGAGGTGTTTGACCACTATTATGATGTACAACCTGTATCCTATGAGGAAGATGACTACACTGACAAATGCCAGAGCTATCTTTCTTATGGAACTTAAGGAGAAAACATTCATTGACATCAGTTCTCATATCTTTGATACTATAGTGGATGAGACTAGATCCACCTCAAGACCCAAGCTGATATTTCCTAGTCTTCTCATGAGGATTTTCAGAGAAAATGGTGTTGCAATCCCTCAGGATATCAGTCCTTTGCCTCCTCTATTAGCCATTAACAAATTTACCCTCACAAGGATCCAAAGTCATCTTCTAGGAGAAGAAAAGGAGGATGTTCAAGAAGAAGGGGGTCCTATGGAAACTGAAGTAGAGGCTGCAGGACCATCTTCCACACCAAGAAGAAGAGTCAAGAGGAGCAGAGCTTCCACTTCATCAGCTGTACCTCCTGATGCTTTTCAGATCATCCTAGAAAGACTTGATGGACTCCGAGAAGTTCAGAATCAGCATATACTAAAAGGATGACAGCAATGCAGGACCAGCTAGATGTACTCTTAGCCAAGTTTGACAGCATTCACACTAACCAAGATCAGTGACCCTTTGGCCATTTCGGTCAAAAAGGGGGAGAATTTTTGGGGCTGCTTTTAAGGGGGAGTGCCTATTTTCAGGGGGAGTTTCATTATATATGTTGTTTTGTTTATAATTTTGATACTATGCTTGGATAACTTCTGTTATTATAGGTTTGATACACTATGGTTTGAGTTTGGTTTAAACTCATAACTCTTGAATGTTTGGTTTATGTTTATATTGATGATGTTATTCAGTTTATTCAGCATATGTTTTGTTTAAGTTTTGTACCCATATTGGTTTTGTAAGCTTTAAAGGTTGTTTATGCACTCTTGTAGGCCTTTGTAATTTGTGTCATGCTTTATGCAGCCTTTGTGCTTTGTTAAATCAGTACTTCTAATCTAATGCTATGCATTCTTTTTGAAGTACTGTCACTCTTGTGCCCGTGTAGGATTTTTCCTAGATGCATATACTTCATGTATTGTGCATTGATTGAGTGTTGGTCATTCAAGTGATTTGCCTTGTGCTTGTCATCTTGAATGTCCGGATGTTTATTCCAATTGTGAATGAGCATTGTGATCACTTGGTTATAGTGATTGCATGTTTTGATCTTGCCATGGTTTATTGCTTTACTCCATTGTGCTTGATCACATTATGCTTGCTCCATTTGCATTAAAAGTTTTTTGCATACAATGAACTTATTGCATTGTTATGTTTCAGGAGTTCTTGTTCTTATGGTTCTAAAGCTTCACAAATTCTAAAGTTAGGTGTGAGTGAGTTTTCCAACTGTTCCCATCTCATGCATTAAGTCTAGAGTTTGTTTTAGGATTTTGTCACGGAATAGCCAAAGGGGGAGATTGTAAGGTTGAAATTTATCAACCATCTTGTTGGCTTTATTCCGTGCCAATTTGCTTGTAATTTAAGTACTTAGTAACCCTGTATTTAGGTGGGATCATTGTAAGGATAATGTGTGAAAAGATGTGAAGAAAAGCTCAAGCTTGTGCAAGAAGGCAGAGTTTCGCAGCTAGGACTCGCAGCTAACTTGTGGCTTGCAAGCCGCCAAATGCTAGCATGTGAGATCCATACAGGGAAGCTGAAGGGTCGCACCAACTATCACACTACAGGACAAAAGTCCCAGGCTGGCCAGGTTGTTACGTCGCGACTTGAACTCGCGACTTGGACAAGCCACGAGGTCAAGCCGCCAATCAGCCCTGTTTGGCAAAAACTGACTCTTCATATTCCAAACACACACCACTATATATAGACCTTTATACCCATTAAATTGAGAGAGCTTCCAGAGAGAATTTTGTGAGAGAAACCCTAAAGAAAAACAAGATTTCCTCATCCCCAATCTTTACCTTAGAGGCTCTACAAATTCCTCTACTCTCTTCCTTTCCATTGTCACATCTTTGAGAGGCCATTGACTAAATCTTTATCTCACCACACCCACGTCTGTGAGAAGGTTCATTTGGTGCTAAGGGAAGCAGTTTGGAAGGAACCAATATACATTGGTTGATGCTATGGTATAGTAGCGGAATCCGGGAAGCTAAAGAAGAAATAGGTTCGACGTAACCTCATTGGAATCCGGCAAAAACTGACTCTTCGTATTCCAAACATACACCACTATATATAGACCTTTATACCCACTAAATTGAGAGAGCTTCCAGAGAGAATTTTGTGAGAGAAACCCTAAAGAAAAACAAGATTGCCTCATCCCCAATCTTTACCTTAGAGGCTCTACAAATTCCTCTACTCTCTTCCTTTCCATTGTCACATCTTTGAGAGGCCATTGAACAAATCCTTATCTCACCACACCCACGTTTGTGAGAAGGTTCATTTGGTGCTAAGGGAAGCAGTTTGGAAGGAACCAATATACATTGGTTGATGCTATGGTATCGTAGCGGAATTCGGGAAGCTAAAGAAGAAATAGGTTCGACGTAACCTCATTGGATCAAGAAACTTGGAGGGTTTAGGTACTTGGGTAGATTAGGCCTGGAGGGTCTTCTGCTGTTCATGTATCCCAACTAAATTCTTTAGTGGATTATTTATCGCTTGGAGGGCGGTGGAGAGGTTTTACGCCAAGGACTTCGGTTTCCTCTTCGATAACACATCGTGTGTTGTCTGTGTGTTTGCATCTTCCTTCCTTTATCTTTGCCTTATATTTACTGCTGTGGATGTGTTTATATTTGGCGTAGATTAGTTATCAATTCTGTGATTGGCTTATGCTCATATTCCACACATTAATTGTTTGATTATAAGCTTAAATTGATATTTTACAATTTGGGATCTAAACGTTCAAGGGTGTTTTTATAAACATTTTGAACTTTCATGAATAACAAAGATATAGTTGTCAAGAGCATTTCAATGTAAATGTAAACCATATTATATTGTTGTTTCCATTTTTCTCTTTACAATTAGTCTTTCACTCAATAGCCTTAACAACATAAATTCGAAGGAAAAACAAGTAAATATGTCATAAAAATTTTAGAAAGTTAAAAAAAAAAAAAAAAAAAAAAAATTCAAAGTATTCCTATGGGAGGAACGAATCTTTCCCCAATCAGGTATTGTTTGCTTTGGGAATGGGTTGAGGTCCGATGCCACCGTCACGGATTTGTCCAATCCCACATTAGGGAGAGACGCTTTCCACCCTTGCCTTATAAGCATTGAGGTAAGGGTGGAAGGCGTCTCCTCCCTCGGGGTGAACCAATCATGTGTACCAATCATGTGTACTACACATGATTGGTACACCCTTCCTTAGGCTCAATGCTTATAGGTAAGGGCGGAAGGCATCTCCCCTCGATGTGGGATTGGACAAATCTGTGAGGGTGGCATCGGTCCTCGGCCCATTCCCAAAGCGAACAATACCTGATTGGAGAAAGATTCGTTCCTCCCACAATTCCAATGACAAGTATGATATCCTATACTATCAATATAATATTTTCTAGTTTCATGTGAGAGCCAAGTGGTCATTGTCTTTGTCATACATAGCGTGGGATCACCTGCCTAATAATGGTGCTTGTTACTATTGTCCTTGATTCAAGGCTAATAAAAAAACCCCATATATAAACCTATTATACAAAGATTACAATATTCAAACATTTAAGAATTTTATTAAGAATTTTGTTATGTCTGTACCCTTTAAATCTACAAATAAAAAACTGTTTTCTTATTCATGAAAATTTCTATAAAAATATAATAAATTTGTTAAGAATACACGAGTGAGTGAGGTCTTCCATTGAATAAATAATGATAAGAGTAAGTGATTAATATAATATAATTGAGCCAAAACTCATAAGTTTAAGTCTTTTAGGTCAAATATTGTCTTTATATGTTATATTAACTATTTAATTGGAAGTCACCCAAGATGTTATGTTCCTATCAAAGTCTGTTTACGTTTTGCCCCCAATCCCAAGTGAGAGCACTTTGAAGTTAGAAGTAGATCCCACCTACCCGAATTCCAGCTGCTAATAGGAAAAATGATGTAGAAGAGATAGCACATGCCTTCCTGGAGTAGCAAAGGTGCAGGAAGTCGCAACGCAAGATCAAAGGGTGGTGCCAATAAGGGCCATCAGAGGTAACAGTGTCGGAATTGCATGAAATTTGGCAGGTTGAAGGGAAACGGTGCTCTGATCCAGATTCATTTATGATTGTCGCCAAATTTTAGGTAAATTCCTTCATTAAGGCCCTGAAAACAATGTTTTTGCTATTTATAATAATATTTGTTTTTCCTTAATAACTTTTAGTTTAAAAGTCAAAATAAGGTCCCGTCTGTTTTGGGACGACCCTTAAGGTCAGTAGTTTATGATTCTGTGTTTAATTCAATTTTTTCATTTTTGGTAAAATTTGGTAATTTTGTCACCTAATTGCTTAATTAGTGCGAATTAGGGTTTTATCTCCTTGTGGATTCAAGGAAAACTCCTCGTGGTTTCGAGGTTTACTACCAGGAACTAATAGTTTAGTTTCTATTCCGTCAAGAGAGCATCGTGTGTGCTTCTCTTCAAGCTTCCGCGACATCAAAAAATTAATTAGCAAACCACAATGGGCAATACTGTTGACCAATATATTGAAACTTATTTTAGAGCAAGTTGTTTATTTAACAAAACAAGAAGTTAGTTTGTCAAACTGACATTTTTGGTAACAGGTGTTTGCAATGGCTGTCATATGTGAAATTGACGAATGTAAAATGCATATGTTAGACCAAGAGATATACTATTTTATTTTAAAATCAATTAATTGGTGATAAGTAATGGAGGCATACTCAGGTCATTTATGACATTCAATATCGTCTCTTGCGGGCCTATTATTAGAATAGTCGAAGGGAACGGAATTGTGATCCACCAATCACATATATCCACGTTAGAGGATAGTCAGAAGTTCAATTGAAACTTTACAATGTATTGTGTTTACTTTGAAATTTATCCCAAAAGAATTTGGATAACAAACTTAACCATTATTCAACAACTGACCAAGAAAATCATTCAGGGAAGGGCTTAAAATGATTATTATATTATCAGTGGTCAAATAATGTTACTAGCACATTGAAAATAATATTACTAACAACTCCCATTTTCTCTTTCTTGAGTAATGGAAACATCTTCTCACATTGATATACCACTATGAAGTCTGACCATTGTGATAAACATGCATAAGCTCCTACAGCCAGATCCAAAATTTTAAGCAATTAATACAATGGCCCTAAAAATGAAAAAAGAAAACAAAAAACCCCCCCATGACCTAGCTAGACTTAATCTTGATTAACTCTTCCAATAGCAAAAGTCTCTAGATGCCGTACTCGCAGGAACAAAATTACAATATTTGGTAATATAAACAAAGTCTTCCAATGACAAGTAGGATATCCTACGCTATCAATATCTCCTTGTTTCATTAATTTTTCTCATTTGTCTAACATGACATGCCAAGTCTTGGTCTGCAAACTGCAAAGGTTTCGTTATTTGCCATTTGCCAAGCAAGGAAAACAATGACTTCTGGTTTTGACTTGCGAGCATTTGCTATCTTCAATTTTATATATATATATATATATATATATATATATGATGAATCAAGGAAATTCACCAATGAGTCACACAATGCTCTTTTCGCTTGTATGTTAACCTGCATGAAACGAAGGAGAAAGCCTATCGCAGGGCACCGGTGTGGTGCCGGCCAAACACCCTCCGAAGGTTAAGTCAGAAAATATTATCATAACTCTAGAGTGCTAGAGAGGGTTAAATCATGCGTACCTTGGTTTGTGAGGGTATTGGGGCTTTTATAGTGGCATAAGGTTGACATCCCTTTCTTGGCGCGGAAGTCTTTTCCTTATAGGACTCTCCTTGTAGAATCCTAAACGTGATGAATAGATCTCCTCCTTATACAGAAGATCTTTACCAAATATGTAAGATTTTCGGAGTCCTACTAGCGCAAGGACTCTATTTGGGCCCTTATGAGAGTGGGCCAAAATATCCCCCATGAGGGGTCCAACAGGCCCATGGACAACCAGCCCACATTCCTTCACTCTGTCCATATCCGGCCCGTTCACATCAGATCCGTCAATTGGAGGCCCGTGCAAATGACGGACTCGTTTATTCTGACATCTGCGGACTATATTCGGCCCGTCCAATCACATAAGACATTCCCAAGACTTTGTCCCTTTCAGTTGCCCCCTCACCCGATGGGTCTGTCAAGAATAATGAACGGACCCATGGGGTGACGGATCTAAAACTCGGTCATGCATCCAGGACACCTAGGTCCGTGAATTTTCATCCGAACACTGCTGGATCAGGAGCTAATGCATTAATGTGTTGTGCCAAGTGTCACCCTGTCAATGGCCGTTGTTTTGGAACGAGGCGTCGCTTCGTCTTCCGTGCACTTCTCTTATAAATATCAATCCTCCGCCCCTCATTTCCCCACTTGTTGCTGGAAGAAATTGTCAGAGCGAGTCCGTCACATCTGTCAGAGAACAGTCCGTTCACTCACACATCCGTCACCTGCCACACCTTGCTCCAATCTTCTGGTGAGTTATTTCATATCCGTCCTCTCTTTTTTCTTTTGCTCTTATTTATACTTCATGTGCCCGTCGTTCTTTCCAAACCCGTCAGAGTCTTAGGTTCTGTCATTACCTGTAGGCCATGTCTAGTGCGTCAAGTAATCAGTCAGTCGTTCGTGACGGGGCGGATTACGAAGGGGTATACCCGTCAGGTCCCAAAGACCACGACGTCTCGAGCGAGAGTAGTTCGTCATCATCTTCCTCGTCCTCAACACATGAGGGCCTGGAGATGATCGAAGTCCAAGAAGGGTCAGACGACGAAGAGCTACAGGTTAGGTCCGTCGTGGGGGTTGATGGACTTAAGGTATTCATCTTGCCCCCAAAGTGAACGGTTCACGCCTTTATATCAACCATCAAGGAGGGTCACTTCAATACACTTAGGGACCACTACCAAATTCCAGACCACATCCCACTCCGTCTACCTTATAAGTCAGAAAAATGTTATTACGAAGGAGTTGACAGAGTGGATGTGTACGAGCAAGTGCTTAAAGCTGGTCTGAGGTTCTCGTTGAGTTCGTTACACCGCGAACTCTTAAAATATTTAGGCATATCCGTCAGCCAGGTGTCCCCCAACGCCTGGAGAGTCTTTATTGCTATGGAGGTCCTGTACGGAGCCATGTCAGACGGAGCGAGGAGGCTTTCAATAAAAGAGTTCCTCCATTGCTACCGTCCGGACGAGATAGGCAAGTCGAGGGGCATGTACATCTTTGTCCCTAGGAGTCCCATCCTGAAAGTCATTTATGAAACCCCGGACTCAAATAGGGACTGGAAGAGTCGTTACTTTTTTATGGAAGGAGAGGATTGGATGTGTCATCCAGGGGAGATGGACTTCATGCCCGTCGACACAGTTTGGGGCATTTTAAACTCATCTGGTATGGTCCGTCATAAATCACTCCGTACATCTTAGTAATTTGTAATGTTTCTAACCTCCGTCTTCTATGGTGCAGTTCGTCGGCGTCCCCAAATTACACTTGAGGAATTCAGTTTCCTTGAGAGAATTTTTTCCAAGACAACACCAGAGGAGAGGACGTGGGCCAAGCTCGTCAACCTCAATACTATTCACTGGTATTGTGACGGTCCCGAGCCCACCCCAGCGACTTTAAAGTACGAGAAACAAACCCGTCTGCGTAAGTCCGTCTACCCTCATGAATTTTTTTTTTTTTTTATTGTTTCTTAGTCCGTCATCCTTTTTCAGAGATGGAGGATGCAAAGAGACGAGCAGCCATAAGACTTCAAGCTGCAAAGAACAAGCAGACCGGAACGAACCCCATGGGGACGGGCTCCAGTAAGCCATCTTTAAAGCGGAAGCTGCCCGTGAAAAGCGACCGTCCACCTAAGCAGTCCAAGGTCCCCTTGGACCCAGTCCTCGGCTTGATGGCTGAGGGGAGTAAGTTAGTTACTCCGGCCAGGCACGATAAGGGCAAGGGGCTGATGACGGGTCAGCCAGGCGAGCAGAAAAAACCACCCGTCTTACTCCGCGAGGATTCCAAGTATGCCATGGAGAAGTTATCGTCGATCATTACCACCGACGACTACGAGGATCTTGGGAATCACTCGACGGAGGCGATGAGGGAGACGGGCCTCTTCAGCATTGCCCAGGTAATTACTCCGTCGTCCTTAGTCCATCCGTTCATCATTTTTTGACTTATATTTTGCTTACTCATTTTCGTTGTCCCTCAGGCTATGATCATGATGAAAGGCCTTATGGGACGGTGTCTCAACCACGAGACGACCATTGGTCGGATTCGTGAGAAGGCCAAGGTGACGGAGGGGGAGCTGCTCGACCTGAAGGCTTGGAAGGTTACTCAGGAAAAGAAACTGAGGATGGCCGAGACGGCCCGGGATGAGGCCGTTCAGCTGGTGGAAAGTCTGAAGAAAGACTTGGTGGACAAAGACAATGAAGTCCATCAGGCCAAGGAGGACACCGTACGCGAGTACCGTGACTCCAACGACGTCATTGCGGAGCTGAGTCTGGTTTTCAACAACGGGTTCGACGATGCCCTCCGTCAGGTGAGGAGGTTGTACCCAGAGTTAGACTTATCCACCGTCACCGTCTCTGCCCCCGAGCCGTCCACCGCCCAGCCCGTTCAATCGGAGGATACTGATGCTCTCTTTGATGATGACGTCCTTGTCCGCGAAACTCCAATGGATCATACTGCTGCGGACAGCAAGGCTAAAGACGTTGGGGACCGTCCAGCCGAAGAGGGGGACGGAGTTGGATTATCTTGTTTTATTTTGTAATAACTTAGGTTTTTTTTTTATTTTTTTTTATTATTATTATTATTGTAAGTGTGGAACAATTTTTAACACCTGTCATGTTTATGGGGTTTGTATATACATTGACCGTTCAGCATGTTTATTTTATGCTGGGTCCGTTGACCTTCTGTTTTATCTTTGTGGAATGCATGTTTTTATTTTTAACGTATATTTTCATGCTTAAGTGAGCCCTGTCCTGCTTATTATGGTACCTCCTTTCATGACTTGCTTAACCAAGGGCCGTCATCCCTTTGGATGATTTATGTGACTTGGAGATACTTTTTGCTTTTGAATGGTCCGTTTATTATTGAACATGTCCGTCATGCATAATTTGAACCCACCCGTTGGGTAGACTGTTTATTGAACATGTCCGTCATGCATAATTTGAACCCACCCGTTTGTTGTACCGGTCCGTCGGGTATCTTACTTAATTCCCCTTGTGGGGTCCGTCCAACTAGTGGACGTTATCCTGGGTTCGCTCATTATGCGGACTTAGTAGTTACCGTCTATTTAGGTTGACCCGTCCGCTTATGGACGATGCTACTTGTCCGTCCACTATTCGGCCTAAAGGTTTTCATCCTCATGGGATGGTCCGTCAATCTCGGGGATAATCTAATTAGTTCGCCCATTATCTAGACTTAGGCTCTCATCCTTTTGGGGTGATCCATCCACTTGGTGGACAACCTCACTGGTCCGTCCATTATCTGGACTCAGGTTTTCATCCTCCTGGGATGATCCGTCCGTCTTGTGGACAGCAATATTGGTTTGTCCATTATATGGACTGGTTTTTCATCCTTTTATGGATGATCCGTCCATTTTGTGGACAGCCTTATTGGTCCGTCCATCATATGGACTCTGGTTTTTCATCCTCTTAGGATGATCCGTCCATTTTGTGGACAGTCTCATTGGTTCGTCCATCGTCTGGACTTAAGTTTTCATCCTCTTGGGATGATCCGTCCATCTTGTGGACAGCATTATTGGTCCGTCCACCGTATGGACTATGGTTTTTCATCCTCTTAGGATGATCCGTCCATCTTGTGGACAGCTTTGTTGGTCCGTCCATTATCTGGACTTTGATTTTCCATCCTCTTGGGATGATCCGTCCATCTTGTGGACAACTTTTGAATTAAATAGACTAGGCAGGAAAAATTTAGTTGCCTGAAAGAAGTCTTTATAGGAAAATGGTGCCTGCCCCCTTGGGCTTAAAAAGGCACTATTAGAGAGGTTCATTCAAAGTAAAAGTATAGAAAAGTAAAAATAGTTATTCAAAACAAAAACTACTGAAAACTTTAGAAATGAGCTGGTATGCTTGCAGGGGGTGGATGTCTCTTCACGTTGCATCTATTGGTAGTACCTCCGTAGGTGCTCAGTGTTCCACGGGTGTTGCAGTTTCCGCCCGTCCATGGTTTCGAGGTGGTAGGTTCCCTTTCTCTGCCAAGATGAGATCTTGTAAGGTCCTTCCCAGTTTGGGCCAAGTTTTCCTTGCGAGGGATCTTTAGCCGCTCCCATTACCTTCTGAAACACAAGGTCTCCGATCTGGAAGTCTCTGCGTCTGACTTTGGAGTTGTAGTATTTTGCCATGAGGTTTTGGTATCAAGCTATCCTTTGTTCAGCTGTAGCCCGGACTTCGTCGACTAGGTCTAGCTGTAGCCGCAAAGCCTCTTCGTTCTTGCCTTCATCGTAGCTCTCCACTTGATAGGTTGTAAGACCTATTTCCGCTGGAATGACAGCCTCGCTCCCGTATGTCAGCCTGAATGGTGTTTCTCCTGTGGGCGTTCTTGCCGTCGTGCGATATGCCTATAAGACACTTGGTAACTCATCGGGCCAGATACCTTTTGCCCCCTCGAGCCGGGTCTTGATGATTTTGAGCAGGGACCGGTTCGTGACTTCGACTTGGCCATTCGCCTGTGGATGTACGGGCAATGAGTAGTGATTCCTGATGCCTAACTCCGAGCAAAAATCTCGGAATGCCTTGTTGTCAAATTGTTTCCCATTGTCGGAGATGAGGACCCTTAGTATCCCGAACCTGCATATGATATTTCTCCATACGAAACCTCTGATGTTTTTCTCCGTGATAGTTGCTAGAGCTTCCGCTTCGACCCACTTAGTGAAGTAGTCGATCCCTACCACCAAGAATTTCAGCTATCGCGCGGCCGTTGGGAGAGGGCCCATGATGTCTAGTCCTCATTGGGCGAACGGCCAAGGGGCCGTCATGGGTGTCAGTTCTTCGGTTGGTTGCCTAATTAGGTTACCAAACCTTTGACATTTGTCGCAGATCTTGACATAGGTTTGCGCGTCCTTCTACATTGTAGGCCAGTAGTATCCTGCCCGGATCAGTTTGTGTACTAGAGACCGCGCCCCCGAATGGTTTCCGCAGATGCCTTCATAGACCTCTCTCATTACATAGTCCGCTTCCTCGTGACCCAAACACCTCAGATATGGTCGTGAGAATCCCCTTTTGTATAAGACGTCATTAATTATTATGAACTGCGAAGCCCGAACTTTCAACTTTCTGGCTGCGTCCTTGTTGTCCGGGAGCGTGCCTTCCTTTAGGTAGGCCATTAGGGGTGTCGTCCAATCGTATTCTAGATTTACTTCCTGCACTTCCGTCTCACTGTTAATGATTGAGGAGTTCTGGATGAACGACAACACCCGGTCGGGGGTCGTCATGGCCTCTGCGGAGGCGGCTTTTGCGAGCCGGTCAGCACATTCATTCTCCTCCCTTGGGATTTGGACGAATGTGACCTAGAGAGAGTCGATCCGTCTTCTGACTTCTTCCAAGTATTTCTTCATTTTTTCCCCCCTGCACTCATAGGCGCCACTAATCTGACTGACTATCACCTGCGAATCGCAATGTATAACCATGGCCTCGGTGCCTGCTGCTTTCGCTAGGTCTAATCCTGCCAATAATGCCTCATATTCGGCCTCATTATTGGTCGTCGGGAAGTCTAATTGGATCATGCACTCGATCCTGTCTCCATCAGGGGTTTGAATTACCACTCCGGCGCCTCCAGCTAGCCTGTTTGATGATCCATCCGTGTGGATGTTCCATTGTCTGAGGGCTTGTGGCTCCTGCTGCCCCGTTTGCGTATATTCGACGATGAAGTCAGCTATAGCTTGGCCTTTTATTGCGGTTCGCGGACGGTAGTTGTAAAATGTCTTCCCCCCTAGATCGAGGGTTTTACATGGAGTCGCCACTTATTTAATTTAAAAGGGAAAATAAGAAAACCTCTAATAAAAAATAATACTTTTTTTGTATTAATGTATATTGCAATTTACATCAAATTTGTAACAAAAATTTACAATGCTTTTTTGTCCTAGATACAATCTAAAAAAGTAAGTTACATTGCTTTATTCCCTAGTTACAATCTAAAAAATGTAAAATTACAAGAGCATAGTCTATAACCTTTGATCTTGGTTCGGAGGCTAATTTACGAGATGGGAAGGGATTAAGCACCCATCTCGCCCGGTAAAACCGGTCCCTAGGTTAAGGTGGCCAATGTCATGTCATGTCAATCAAATACAAGCAATATGTCATATAAACATGGTAATTTGTAGAAATTGTAAACAAATATGTGCTAAGAGAATCAAACATAAAAAGACACAAAAAATGAAACTTGTTAGATAACAATTTTAATGTAAAGAAAACATTAAAGTAATGGCATGTTCATCCAAGAAATCAATGTAAGCAAAGAATCCCTAGCCTAGACATGTTTATCTAAGCATGTGAGAAAAAGAAAACAATTCTATCATGTTATTTGTAATCAACATAATTGCAGAGAGAACCAAATAAAAATAAAACATTTGAGCATATTTGATCATCCAAACAATTATGAAGAGAAGTAAAGGAAAATCCCTAGACATGTTTATCTAGAGAGACTCAAAATACTTAGACATGTTCGTTCAAGCATTTTTTTAAAAAGGTAAACAATTACCTAGACATGTTCATCTAAGTGTTGAAGAGAAAGTTGTGTTTTTAGCCTAGAAGTGTTCATCTAAGCATTCAAGAGAAAAATTGTGTGCTAGCCTAGAAGTGTCTATCTAAGCATGTAAAAAGAATAACAATGAGACATATAGGCATATTCATCCAAGCTTATCATAAAAGAAACAAATAATGACTTGTTAAACACTTATTCAAGCATGTGTAGAAAGTTAAGAATATAATTAAATACTTACCAGCATAGAACATAAATTAAAAAAAGAGGGGAAGTGATCACTTAAAGGGCTAGGGAGAAAGCAAGGAATTACTAAACTACAACCAAAGTAGGAACAATGGCTGCACAACAGTTTTTTTTCTTTTCTGCTCTCTCACTAGCTCTCTAGAGGGAATTCGGGGTCCAGAGAATGACAGAGGTCTTCTCTATTTATAGGGGAAGGGATGGCTTAGGTTTAAAGCTAAGTTTTTAGCTTTCTTCTGAAGCTAAGGAGGGAGATAGCCTGTTTAAATGAGCTGGGACGGAGCTGGTGTTGATCCCCTTTTGAATTTTGAAAAGGAAGTTGAAATGATGCTGCACCCGCTTCGTATTTTGGCTCTAACTTTCCGCTAAAAATTCCAATCGATTTAAGATTGGTGTTTTTTGAAAGGAAATTCAATTATCTACAACTTTTTCAGAGATAGATAAAACCAAATTCAAACGTTTTCCAGACCAAAAATGCATTTAAAATTGCTGCTAAAAAAAGTAACGTCTTTTGAGCGTTTTTGAAAATTTCACAGGATGTATCTGTTTCTATCCACTTTATTTTTCAAAAAACTTTCTTCTGGAACTAAGGGAAGGGATAAGCCTATTAGATGAGCCTGAAAAGATTTGAGTTTGATCCCCATTTGAAATTTCGAAAAATGATTGAAGATGATATTGAATTTATATTATCTTCTGCACCTGTTTCGTATTTTGGCCATAAATTTATGCTCAAAATTCCAATTGATTCGGAATTAATGTTTTTGGAAAGGAAATTTAATTCTCTACAACTTTTATAGAAATAGAGAAAACCGAATTTCAACTTTTTCTGGGCCAAAAATGCGATTCAATTTGCTGCTGAAGATAATGACGGTTTTTGAGCATTTTTCTTTTCTTTTTTTTTTCTTTTTTTGAATTTTTCATGGATCCTTTCTCCAATTCTTTTTTAAAAGGGCAGATAAGATGCCGTAAAAACATATATATATATATATATATATATATATATTTTAAATGAAATAAAATGAAATCCAATCAAAAATTACACTTAATTGATTTTAAATTAATTCTTGTGAGAACCAATCAAAATTAAGTGTTTAAAATAGGACGTGATCAGGCCCATCGTGTAAGTGAACCATGATCATTGAAAATTGTTTGTATGATAACTTTTGATCAGGTGATCCGATCAAAACCCATGACATACCATTATGATCGTTAGAACATCAAGATTTGTTTTGTATCACAAATTTGAAGATCTACCGGTTGGTTAAATGCAAGTTGTAAAATGAGGTGTCTACAGTAGTGTATGTCAAATTCGCTCAGCTCTATCGCCCACAGGGCCATTCGTCCAGCTGCTTCGGGGCTGCTCATTGCCCTTTTTAGGGGCTGATTTGTTAGGACGATGATGCTATGGGCTTGGAAGTATGGTTTCAGTTTTCGAGCTGCGGTTATCAGCACGAAGGCGAGCTTTTCCATGTGGGGGTACCTTTCTTCAACCCCCCGGAACCCCCTACTTATGAAATAGACGGGCCGCTGCGTCCCTTCTTCTTCCCTTACTAGGGTCGCGCTTACTGCCACCTGCGAAGCGGCTAGGTATAAGTAGAGGTCTTCCCCTGGTTTGGATGGGCTGAGCAAGGGTGGCGAGGAAAGGTATTTCTTTAGATCTTCAAATGCCTTCTGGCACTCCTCCGTCCACTCGAATGATTTCTTTAGGACGCGGAAGAACGGTAGGCACCTGTCTGTTGCTTTTGAGACGAACTTGTTCAAGGTGGCAACTCTGCCGTTCAGGCTCTGTACGTCCTTTGTTGTCCTTGGTGGTTCAAGCTCCATGATGGCCAGTATTTTTTCTGGATTGATCTCTATTCCTCTTTGGGACACCATAAAACCCAAGAATTTTCCTGTCGTCACCCCGAATACACACTTGTCCGGATTCAGCTTCATGTTGTATGACCGTAGGATATCGAATGTCTCCTGGAGGTCGCTTAAATGATCTTTTTCGAACGGGCTCTTGACCAGCATGTCGCCAACATAAACTTATACGTTTCTCCCAATCTGGTGTGCGAACATCTTGTCCATTAATCTTTGGTATGTTACCCCGGCGTTCTTGAGTCCGAACGGCATCACCTTATAGCAAAAGAGGCCTTAGCTGGTGACGAAGGACGTTTTCTCCTGATCGGGTTCCTCCATTTTGATCTGGTTATAGCCCGAGAATGCATCCATAAAACTTAGGAGCTGGTGTCTGGCCGTGGAGTCGACCAGTGCATCTATTCGTGGGAGGGGGTAACTATCCTTTGGGCATGCTTTGTTAAGGTCCGTGAAGTCGACGCACATCCGCCACTTTCCACTAGCTTTCTTGACCATGACCACGTTCGCCAACCACTCTGGGTAATATACTTCCCTGATAAAACCCGCCTCGAGTAGTTTTCCGACCTCTTGTGCTATTGCTCTGTCCCGTTCAGGAGCGAACACTCGCTTTTTCTGCTGGACTGGGGGGGTTGAAGGGTTCACGTTCAGCTTGTGAACTATAACAGAGGGATCGATCCCAGGCATGTCTTCATGGTTCCATGCGAAGATGTCTTGGTTCCTCCTGAGGAATGTTATGAGGGCCTGGCGCACAGGTTGGCAAGTCAATGTTCCCATTCTGGTTGTTCGCTCCGGTTTGGACTCGTTGAGTATTACTACCTCCAGCTCTTCAGCCGGTTCTGCGACCGTCCGCTGTTCTTCTATGCACATTGCCTGATGGTGATCTTCCATTTCTAGCATGGCAATGTAGCACTCTCGGGCGGTTGCCTGATTCCCCCGCAATTCCCCAATCCCGTAGTCCGTTGGGAATTTGATCATTAGGTGGTATGTGGATGTTGCTGCTTTCCATGAGTTAAGTGTGGGTCATCCGAGAATACCATTGTAAGCGGAGAAGCAGTCTACTACGAGGAACATTACATTCCTAGTGAGTTCTTGTGGGTAATCACCCACCGTTACCGGTAGTGTGATGGAACCTATTGGGAATACCCTGGCCCCTCCGAAGCCGACAAGGGGAGCGCTCGCCGGCATCAATCGTGCTCTGTCTATCCCCATTTGCTGGAATGCTGGATAATATAGAATGTCTGCTGAGCTGCCATTGTCGATTAGTACTCGGTGGACGTTGTAGTCCCCCACACGCATACTGACGACCAGCGCATCGTCATGTGGATGATGGAGTCTCCTTGCGTCTTCTTCGGTGAATCCTATAATAGGGCTCTCCACCCGTGTGGTATTAGGCCTCGAGCCCGTTAGGTGGACGTTTAGGATCGATCTGAGGTACGTTTTTCGAGCTTTTTTGGAAGAACTGGTAGATGCGGTTCCCCCCACTATCATCCTTATGTCTCCGATGGGGGGTCTCGGACGCTCGTTATCCCGTCAGGGGGTCGGCTCTTGGCGATTATGATCCGTTTTCTCTTTGTTGATGAACTTCTGCAACTTCCCTTTTCTAATGAGGGCTTCAATCTACTGCTTTAGGTCGTAGCAATCGGCCGTGTCGTGGCCATGATCTCGGTGGAAACGACAATATTTGTCTCACGGCCGTTTGCTTGGGTCGCTCTTTAGTTTTCCCGAGAATGTTAGTGTCTCCTCGTCTTTGATTTGCATCAAGACTTGGTCAATCGGGGCGTTCAGAGGGGTGAAACTTGTGAACCTCCCGCTTGGGGGCTTAGGGCGTCTTTCGTCCCTTCTGTCTCCTGTCCTTGGTCTTTTCTACCCTTGGTCCTGGCGCATGTCCACCTGGTGTTCCCTCTTCCTGGGCCTTTCTTCCCGTGCAAGCAGCGCGTCTTCCGCGTTCATGTACTTGGTGGCCCTGTAGAGTACTTCTGACATGGTTTTGGGGTCGTTTTTGTATAGTGAGAACAAAAACTTGCCTTTCCGCAATCCGTTCGTGAAAGCTGCCACCAGTATCTTGTCGTCGGCTTCATCAATTAAGAGTGCTTCCTTATTGAAGCGGGTTATGTAGGATCTTAGCGTCTCGTCTTTTCTCTGCCTGATGCTCATCAAACACGCTGTGGACTTCTTGTACCTGTGTCCCCCTATGAAGTGTGAGGTGAACTGAGCGTTTAGTTCTTTGAAAGTGCTGATGGAGTTCGATGTCAGCCGACTGAACCAAATCCTCGCGAGACCCTTCAGTGTAATTGGGAAGGCCCTGCACATGATTTCGTCCGGTACCCCTTGTAGATGCATCAAGGTCTTGAATGTCTCTAAGTGGTCTAGGGAATCCTTGACCCCATCATAGCTCTCTATTTGCGGCATTCGGAACTTGTGTGGAAGAGGGAAGGAATTGACGGGGCCAGTGAATGGAGAGTCGGTCCGGTTCACCAGGTCATCCAGATCGCTGGACACTCGCCCCTTTAGGGCATTCATTATGACCTCCATATGTTCCTTCATCGCCTGCATCTCTACGAACATAGGCGGAGTCGTTGCATCCGTGAGGGATGGGAGACTCATGTTTTGTCGTTCTGGCTTGCTCGGGCGTTACTCCCTTCAGGCCCTTCTCGTTCTCTTTGCATGGCGCTTGTGCCTTCCTGATCCACCCTCTGGTTGTGGGGTGCTGTGTTTCTTTGGCGCAGCTGTTCTTCCAGGTCATGATTTTGTTTAGTGAGGCGCTCCACGGCTGCAGTGAGGGTCCGAACTTGTCTTTCGAGTGCGGTCGTGGGTAGTCCCTCTCCTTGGATGTCGTTGGTTGTTGCCATCGAGCGAGCGAGCACCATGCAACTCTTCTGTCACAGGGATGAAGCAACATCTGACTGCTTTCTTCTTACAACATTTCCCACAGACAGCGCCAACTGATGAATCAAGGAAATTCACCAATGAGTCACACAATGCTCTTTTCGCTTGTATGTTAACCTGCACGAAACGAAGGAGAAAACCTATCGCAGGGCACCGGTGTGGTGCCGGCCAAACACCCTCCGAAGGTTAAGTCAGAAAATATTATCACAACTCTAGAGTGCTAGAGAAGGTTAAATCATGCATACCTTGGTTTGTGAGGGTATTGGGGCTTTTATAGTGGCATAAGGTTGACATCCCTTTCTTGGCGCGGAAGTCTTTTCCTTATAGGACTCTCCTTGTAGAATCCTAAACGTGATGAATAGATCTCCTCCTTATACGGAAGATCTTTACCAAATATGTAAGATTTCCGGAGTCCTACTAGAGCAAGGACTCTATTTGGGCCCTTATGAGAGTGGGCCAAAATATCCCCCATGAGGGGTCCAACAGGCCCATGGACAACCAGCCCACCTTCCTTCACTCCGTCCATATCCGGCCCGTTCACATCAGATCCGTCCATTGGAGGCCCGTGCAAATGACGGACTCGTTTATTCTGACGTCTGCGGACTATATTCGGCCCGTCCAATCACATAAGACATTCCCAAGACTTTGTCCCTTTCAATATATATATGGTATGAATGAATAACATTTAACAAGTAGATTGATCTCGATCGTGCAATACCTCTTGCATTTCTCATGGATACCTCATTTTTCTTTCTTTTTCTATGTCTGTTACAAACTCTTCCTCTATCTTCCTCTAGTACTTTTGACATTCTCAGAGGCACTTCTCTATCTGTTGAGAACCCAAATGACATATTGGTTTGAGCAAATGGTGAATACTCAGCAAGGTTTCTCTCAGTTGGGGACAACGCATTCCGCTTTGCTATATGGTTCAACAAATCCACAGTTTCCACCGTCGTTTGGATGGCAAACCGAGATGGTCCTGTTGATGGAAGAGGTTCACAACTCTCAGTTTTGAACGAAGGAAAACTTATCCTGACCAACTCAGTTGGTATCACCGTTTGGACCACTATAACACCAGCCTTGACATCATCCGAGGCCACCAATTTGCAACTACAGCTCCTGAACATAGGCAATCTCGTTCTTCATAATTCCATAAGTGTTGTCATCTGGCAAAGCTTTAATTCACCAACAGATACTCTTCTTCCCCACCAACACTCGCCATGGTTTCAAGCCTTATCTCAAGAAGAAGCCAAGATGACTATTCCTCTGGCTACTACAAGCTCTTTTATGGCAATGATAATGTGCTCCACCTGCTCTTTCAAAGTCCAACAATGACTAGTCTGTACTGGCCGGACCCTTGGGTTGAAGACCCCGGACAAGTTGGAAGGTCTAACTACAATACAAGTAGACAAGCACTACTAGATGACTCAGGCTATTTCTGGTCATCTAATGATTTCACATTCTTTGCAACAGATTTTGGTGCAGTAACTCACAGATGATTAACGCTTGATCGTGATGGCAATCTTCGATTATACAGTTTGCAAAAGATGAATGGGAGTTGGGATTGGGTTGTCACATGGCAAGCCTTCTCTCAACCTTGCCACATTCATGGAATCTGTGGACCCAATAGTCTGTGTACTTATGATCATGTTTCTGGCAGGAGATGCTCTTGCTTGCAGCACTTTAAGATGAAAGATCATACTGATTGGTCTTACGGGTGTGAACCAGAATTCAGTCTCTCTTGCAACCGTACAGATGAGGCAAGCTTTGTCCAATTTGAACATCTCCAATACTATGGCTCAGATCTATACTACTATCCTAATGTTACCTTGCAGCAATGTCAAGATAAATGCATGAATTGGTGTAAATGCAAAGGTTTTCAATTTAAATTTAGCAGCAACGATACTGTTGGTGCATATAATTGTTACCCCAAGTTTTTGCTAATAAATGGTCACCAATCACCAAATTTTGAAGGAGATTTTTATTTAAGAGTACCCAGAATTGGTCTTTCCTATAACAAGACTCCTGGTGAAGAATTGAGGTTAGAATGTTCTGACAAAAATTCCAAGCAACAAAGAATAACATACGAAAATAAGATAGTAAAGCTTTTGCTTTGGTTTGCCACTACTGTGGGAGGTATTGAGGTGACCTATATTGTCCTGGTTTGGCTTTTCTTGTCAAGAAGTAGAAAAGATTCAAACTCAGCAGCACAAGGTTACCTCCTGACTAATAGAATTCAACAATTCACCTTTGATGAGCTAAGGAAGGCAACGCAAGGATTTAAAGAAGTGATTGGACAAGGAGCAGGAGGGATAGTATACAAAGGTGTACTGCCTGATCAGTGGGTTGCAGCAATCAAGCGACTCAATGAAGCCAACCAAGGAGAAGCTGAATTTCTAGCAGAAGTGAACACCATTGGGATGTTGAACCACTTGTACTTAATTGAGACATGGGGATATAGTGTAGAGGGAAATCATAAGCTTCTGGTGTATGAGTACATGGAGCAGGGATCTTTAGCTGAAAATCTTAGTTCTAGTACACTTGATTGGAACAAGAGGATTGAAATTGTAGTGGAAACTGCAAAAGGCCTAGCTTATCTGCATGACGAATGCTTGGAGTGGGTTTTGCATTGTGATGTAAAACCTCAAAACATACTTCTAGATGCTAACTATCAACCAAGGGTAACAGATTTTGGCCTGTCTAAACTACTTAGTAGAAGTGCAATTGATCATTTAAGCTTCTCCAAGATGAGGGGGACTAGAGGTTGTGTGGCTCCTGAATGGGTCTACAATCTTCCCATTACTTCTAAAGTGGATGTGTATAGTTATGAGATTGTGCTATTAGAAATGGTAACTGGAAAGAGCCCAAAGGGCTTGCATACCTCTAACAGTGGAGAGACAAAAGACCATAAGAGGTGGGTCACATTAGTAAAAGAGACTATTGGCATTGAGAATGCTACAATGTCATGGATTGAGGAAATTATAGATCCCATTGTTAGGACATATATGTTTTCACTTGCTAAGAACATATGTCACTTATTTATGTAAATTGGCTAATCCTTTGACAAAACGCACTCTACTTGTAATTGGGTAGTTCTAGGTGTTTTTAATACTTCAAGAAACAAGGTTTCAAGATCAAGTGTTGAAGTCATCAAGTCTGTCCAAGAAAAAAACAAGCTGAAGTGCAAATTCATTAAAACTCGACACTTGCTCGATAGTTACCTCGACACCTGCTATCAGTCGAGATTTATAAAATCAAATTTTCTGATCTGATTTCCTTGGGATCTGTGAATATGCTTTTGGGCCTTCTTTTCTTCTAACCCTAAACATATAAAAGGATTGTTTTAAGAGCCATCAAATTGTACACAAGTTGCAAAAGCATTGAGCAATCTCTGTTCAAGCAAATTGTGATCAAAGACGAAGTTCTTGACTTAATTCATCTTCTCTGAAGAAGTTGCTGTATATTTGCACCAAAGGGTTTTGTGACCAAGCATCTTCCTGATCTTCATCGTGTACGATGAACTGAAGAACTTTACAGCCAACCTCTCCTTCTTAGTTGGTGTTTGAAGTCGCGTACTGAGATTCGCGCATTGGTTAGTCACGTAATTGGGAGCCGTGCATCAAAGGTGGGAACTGTCGCTATAGATCAAGTCCAATTGGGTATTGGGGTAAGGGTTCAACTTTAGGTTGGTAAGATACTTGGGATTCCTTTACTTGTAACCGCTTGATTTGATAATAGTGGAGTTTCGAGAGTGGTGACCTGAAAATCACCCAGTGGGGTTTTTGCCATTAGGGTTTTCCGCATTCGTAAACAAATCACTGTGTTATTTATTTTCCGCTGCTTATTTAGTTTATTGGTGATTTGTTTGTACTTTCACGCAATTGCATGATTAATTGATTAACTAACAAACTTGACTAAGTAATTAATTGGATTAATCACAAGGGGTCATTCAGATTGTGGTCTATTAAGTGGTATCAGAGCAGGCACACTCTGATTAGGTTTAATCTTTACTGTGTTGATCCATTGACCCCTGTTGTCATGGAAACTCTTGATTGTTTTGATTTGCATGATCTTATGTTGAATAATGATGATGATATTCAAGATGCCTATTGCAAGCTTTATAATTTTTGTATGAAATCTCTTGAATGTTCTACAAAGTTAAAAGCTAAATTTAAAAAGGTCAAACTTGAAAAAGATGATTTGATTGCAAAATTGGATGAAGCCAATAATTTGAATGAGAATTTTAAAAATCAAATTTCATCTCAGGTGGACAAAATTAAGAGTTTGGAAGAGCAACTAGTTGAATTTAAAATTAAAGTTGAAAAATTAACTAGTGCCAAACTTGTTGTTGAGCCTAACTCAAAAGAATTTTTTTTTTTTTTTTTATATTCCCCCATTTAAAAGGAATAATGAAGAGTTGAAGGCTAATATTGCTAGGATAGACAAAGGTAAAATTTCTAATGTTAACACTGAAGTTTCTAAACCTATGTCTAAAACTCCTCCTAGGTTGAATAAAAATTCTGAATTTGTCCCAATTTGTCATCATTGTCATAGTGTTGGTCATATTAGGCCAAATTGTCCTAGGTTGTCAACCTCTAAAGTTAGACCTCCTTCTAGGAAGCCGAGTAGCTCTAAAACTACTCATGCTTGTCACCATTGTGGTGATTCTGGTCACACTCGCCCTAATTGTTTCAAGTTGTTTCCTCATAAGCGAGTGTCCAATAGGTCTCATCCTTTGTCTAAAGGTTCTGTACCTATTCTTGGTGAGTTATAAAAAGCTTTAAGCTTTTTGACTCAATTTTAGGGGAATTCTAATTCCTCTTATGTCCTTTAGTAATCATACTAGGACATGTGCCTTTTCATCTTCACAGCCAAAGACTCGTGTAGTGTGGGTGATAAAGGATCCTAAGACTTAATTGTCTTTTCTGTTTGTCCTCTGCTTTAATTCTTTCTATCTAAAGTAGGACTCTCTTTGCTTGATTTCTTATCTGCTTTTGGAATCATGCTTTCATGCATCTGCATCTTTCTATCATGCCTTCATGCATATGCATCTAGTTTTATGCTTTGTTTTGTTTAACATGTTTTTGTGTATTTATTTTCAGTTTTGTTTATTTTGTTTTTAATATAAAAAAAAATTGAAAAATCAGAAAAATACAAAAATAGTGTGTGTTTTGTGTACTTTGGTACTTGTGTACCTTGGATGGTCATTGAAACAAAATTTCTAAACTTTGTATCTTTTGTATCTTAGATGAGCATCTCTATACACAACTAAACAAGTAAGCTTTGTAGCTCTTGTTTGTGATGAGTAAGATTAATTTATCTATTAAAACTTAATACTCATATCACTCTTTTTTATGGGTAGGACTAGAAAATCCTAAAAGAAAAGCATAAATAACCATCTCACCACTGTTACCCGCCAATCATAATAAAGACACCTGTATGCTTCGGCATAGCCAAAGTGCAGTGTCAAAGACACCCGTATGCTTCGACATAGCAAAAGTACAGTGTCAAATGCTTAACATCTTGGGTATTTATTTTCTCTCTTTATATGCCCATGCATGATATGCTTAAAAGAAAATATGCAAAGAAAATAAAAAGCAAAAAGATTAAAAATGCTTTAAATATAGTTGCAAGCATGTATTTTAGGAGATGTGGGAGTTATAGGATGTACCTCGAAGGTGATAGTTCCCATCAAACAGTTATGATTGTGTGTGAGTTAAAGTTATTATCTCATATCTCAGATCGTCATAACATGTATACACATATGCAATCTTGTGATGTTTTTCACACACAACACGCAATATTCTTTGCTACATTTGATACATGTGCAGGTACAATGTGATTTGGCCATCACAAAGGTTTTACACGTGCTAATGTATTCTCACTAAACTGTCTTGACTTATTTTTGAAAAATAAAATTGGTTAGACTTGTTTAGTGTGTGTGTGTGTTTTTGAGAATCCATGTGCTTAAATTTTTGTTGAGAGATGATTTTGAGAGCTTTATATGTTGATTGGATCAATGGTTGAGGTGTATGTTGGATTGCATTCATGTTTGTGTTTTTCACTTCTCGAAAAACTGCTTTTAACTGCTGGCTCGACACCTCCTCAATACCTAGTTATCTGTCGAGCTTCTTAAGCCTTTTCTTATCGCAATCTTGACACTTGTCTCGACACCTGGTGGATCGATCGAGAAAGTTCCTGTCTCCTCGATACCTTCTCTACACCTCTTGACACCTTCAGCTGTCTACGGCATTTCCTCAACACCTTCCTCGACACCTTCCTCGATACCTCTCAACTGTCGAGAATTACTGAGGTGCCTATTTAAGCTTCAGTCGTGATTCTAATCTCATTTCACTCGATCTCTCTCGATTTGTCTGTGGCGGTTCCTCTCCCAAACATCTTTTTCTCACTCAAAACTTCAAACCCACTTGATTTTCAGTCACTCTTTGGCTCTAATCACTTGGTAAGATCTCATTTCCCTTCCTTTCTCATGCATTTCATGTTTTGAAACTTAGGTTTTGGGATTTTTGGAAATTTTTGGGGTTTTTCAAAATTAATGAGTTTTTCTTGAAATTTTGGGTTGGGTTTTCACTTAAATGTGTTCAAAATGTCATACATTGCATTTCATGTGCATTAGAATGATATTTACATGCATTTAGATGTGTGCTCTATGTTTGTGTGCTAGTAGGATTGGATTGGGCTGAGCTCATGATGTTTTTTAATTTGCATGTCACATGTTCATGCATTCCCATGCATACGTACTTGTTGTTCAATATATTTGATATATGTGAACTGTTTTGGGACTTTTCTGATTGTCTCCTTCTCTATCTCTTTCTCATTCTGTTTACGTTAGTAGTGTCTATGGCATCCAAATGTAAATCCATTCCGGCTCGGAACCCTCTGCATTCTGGAGCTTCCTCTTCTTTTGATTCTACTCCTCTTAATCTTCGGTTTCGTGATGGAGATGCCCACACGGCATTTTTGGAGAACTTTTCTAGACGAGGTGTTCATTCGGAATGCCAAGTCATTTTAGCAGACTTCGCCAACACTGACCTTCCCTCTGTCATTCACAGTAGGGGATGGGAGTCACTGTGTGACATCCCAGTCACCTGTCCTCTCATGCTGATTCAGGAGTTTTACTCCAACATGCACGGGATAGATCGTTAGTACCTCTCTTTTTCACTCACGTTCGAGGTACGCGCATCCCTGTCACACCGCACTTAGTTGCGGATGTGCTTAAGGTTCCTAGGATAGATTTTCCTGACTATCCTTCCTGTGAGCATCTGAGGACTGTGTCCAAAGAAGAGCTCATTTTTGCTTTTTGTCGGTGCCCAGCTGATTGGGGTGAGCATCAGTACACATCATGTAGACCTTTTGCTAAAGGTCCTAGATTTCTAAACATGGTGATGACTTTTGTACTCCATCCACTCTCTCACTACAACTCTATCATAGAGCCTCTTGCTCGATTTTTGTTATCTCTTCTAGAGCATCTTACTATAGATTTTCCTTCTCATTCTATCCTTTCTACCATAGATGTTCATCTAGATTCGGCGTCCCGTGATAAGCTCATCTTTCCTTCCACTATCACGAGGATCTTACGCCATTTTTCTATCCCTTTTCCTGTGTCCGACCACTTCACACACATCTGTACCATAGATGCCACATCAGCGTAGTATTTTAGTCTACTCAATCTAATTTGGTCAATTTGGTTCACTTAACTCAATTCGGCCTACTTCGGCCACATTCGGTCCACTTAGGTTCGCTTAAGTCCAATTTGGTCCATTTAGTCCTACTAGGTCCACTTAGGTTCAATTTAGTCTATTTAGTCTACTTTAATTCCATTCAGTCTCGTTTTGCCCATTTGGTCTAGTTCAGTCCATTCTGTCCATTTTGGTCAACTTAATTCACTTCGGTCCATTCAGTCTAACTTGGTCCATTCAGTCAATTTTTGACTAATTTGGCCTTAGGTTTTTTTTTTTAATAGAAATTGAGCTTTAAATTGATTCGTTTTGTAGGGTTTTTTTTTTGGCTCAAAATTTATTGTTTCACCTTAATTTTTGGTTTGAAAGTATGAAATTTTATTTTATTTGTGTCAAACACGTTAATTTTGAGCTAAAAATACAAAAAAAATAGGCATTAAAAATTAGAGATATAGACCCTAAAAAAGCAAAAAAAAAAAAAAAAAGATAAATATGGGCATTATTTTAAAATTCAAGTTTCAAAAAAATTTGACGATTTTGAATTTATATAGTAATCTAAACTTAATGCAATATGTTACATGTGTTCTATGGAGTAAGGGTGTACATTTGTTTTTATTTTTTATTCTTGGATATGTTCAAATTAGTTAACTAATTATGGTATATTCAAAAAAGTCCTTTTAATAACACCTTCTCTATTTTTATTATAAAAATAATATTATAATCTTGTAATTTAAATATTTTTGTTAAATAATTATATTTTATTGGTGTAAATAGATGAAATATCTATACTTTAAAACCAAACAAGGAAATTTTTAAATAATGGGGAAGTAATTAGATCTCATCAGTTGTAAATTTGTGAATATTTGCCAAATTCTTAATCCAAACACAGAGTTATCGGCGGTTGAAACTTACTAATTATAGTTATTGATATATAAGTTTATAAATTTTACGTAGCAAAATTTATAATAGCTTTATAATTTTTCATTTACACAAAGTTAAATTAGGTTATAAGGGTTAAAACTATCTATTTAATAAATCATGAAAAAATTTAAATATTTAAAGTTTGAGAAGCCATAATTTTCAATGTCAAGAATCTTGTAATTCAATAATAGTTGGCACCTTGTGGTGTTTTTAAGAAAGATATACTTGGTACAAATTGAGATTCAGATCTTCTAGATTTTCTAGGGTACTCTACCAAATTGTTTTTTTTAAATCTTAATCATTCTTTAATGATTTAATGAACTAGATTTTGCCATGTCAGTATTCCACTAACAATAATCTTAATTGTTTTGTTTACAACATTATTTTATTATGGAAAATGCTAACGAGTGCCCTAAGGGCACTCGTTAACAATTCAGTTAAAGAAAGTTTTTATGGGAAAAGAAAAAAAAAATTAATGTTTTGACAGCTTTTTTCATTTCTCATAAAAGTAATGTCAAAACTTTCCTAAAATAGATTATTAACGAGTGTTCTAAGGGCACTTGTTAGCATGATCTTTTTATTATTTTAAAAACATTATTAGTGGAATGCTGACATGGTAGAATCTAGATCATAAATCATTAAAGTGTGGTTAGGATTTAAGGAAATCTATTAATAGAGTACCCTAAGAAATCTAGAGGATCTAAATCCTACAAATTGCCTATCCACCAATTATTGCATTATCAAAAAAAGAAAAGAAAACTTTCCTTTAGTAGCCTTATGGTTTTTTTTTTTTCCAAGTAATAATATTAAGAGAATTTTTTTTATTGATATTTTTTTTGCAATTTACTAAGGTAGGAGGATGTGACTAGTGCAATATCAATTTTCTATAATTTTTTTCTAAAATAATGTGAAATAAATTTAAATTATATGTAAATCTGAATAACATAAATATCAACTCAAAAAAATTTCCCACTATCTAACCAAATAAAAAAACCTGTCAAAAGTTTAAATTGTTTTTTTTTTTACTTTTTTTTTTAATTTTATAACTTTGAAGAACTTATAATTCTAGAGATTTGAAATTTTCAACCATTGGAAGGTCGTTAAAAGTTGAAAATAGTTTTAAATACAACCCATTAATAATTTTTTCCCATCAAATTAAAGCCAGATGATTAATTTGATAGATGGTAAAACCCCAACCAAGCTATTTTATCATTCATGGATGAATTCTAACGAAAATATATTAACAAATTTTAATTTATAAAATTTACTTTGAAATCGCTCCCCAAACCAAGATAATTTCCACAAGCTTAATCATTATTCAGCAAATGACCATGAAAATAATTCAGCGAAAGGGTCAAATAATATCATTAGGACATTGAATATGTATTAATTCATCAGGAAAATAATATTACTAACAACTCCCATTTTCTCTTCTTCTTGGGTATTGAAAAACATTCCCACATTGATCCTAAATTCTTATACCACTCTGACCATTCTGATCAACACGAGATCCAAATTTTTAAGCATGGTCCCAAAAATTAGAAAAACAAAACAAAACTTCCCTTAAGACCTATTCCATATTATTAGAACATGCTAATATATATATATATATATATATATATAAATTTGCTTATTTAAATATAAACACAATTTCATTTCTTTTTGAAAGTAAAAGAAAGGGAATGGTTAATTCCACATTTTTTTTTTTTTTACGAGATAGAACTAGAAATTCATAATTATGAGGTTCATGTTCTTCCTGGCAAGAGACATGTCAGCTCCAGTCATCTAGGGCATACCAATTCCCCTTTTATTTGGGAGCATTGCATGTTTATTTCAAGGAATGAAAACTATAAATAAAAAGTATATTCAAAGTTTGATTTAAAATATTAGCCTAAGAAATATTGCAGAAAGAGAAGCTACTCTACTAGACTTTTAACGCTTCCAATAGCAAAGTTTCCAAGATGCCATACTCGAAGGAACAAAATTACCATATTTTGTATATTAAACAAGGACCTCAACTAGTTGTTTTAAACTTTTAAACTAGACCTTATAGATAAGCATGTGATTAATTAAAGAGTTAAAATGTCGGTGGACTCGTGAACACAATTAGCCAATATAATCAACGGCCTATATGTTGGGAACTCAACCTAAATTCCAACCTGTGAGAAACAAAAAAAAATAGAGAAAACACACGTCAAAGAAAAATAATTACACGCACAAGACAGTATTTACGTGGTTCGGCAATTTGCCTACGTCCACAGAGTTGTAGGGATTTCACTATTATCAGGGAAAAATATAAAGTGCGGCTACAGTGTTTTTCTCTCTCTCTAAAAACACACCAACAGTAGTCGTCATAAACCCTAATTATAAAAGAGGCTTTTATATCCTGCTTACAGGGTTACAATGGGCTACAAAACAGGCTAAAATTAAACTAGGCTCCACAAAGCCCAACAAATCTCCCACTTGGAGACTAGTTCAATCATCAACATCAGCCACTATCCTCCAAAAGCAATCCCTCATCCCTGCAACTCATCCTCATGTCCTCAAGCTAGAAGACCAATTGAAACTGCACACAGCTTCAACTTCTCAATAGTGACACCCTTAGTCAACATGTCTGCTGGGTTCTTAGATCCACATATCTTCTCAAGTGTTACCAACTTATCTTCAATAAGATATCGGATAAAGTGGTATTTTGTCTGCATATATTTCGACTTTGAATGAAAAGCCGAATTTTTAGCAAGAAAAATTGCACTCTGACTGTCACTGTGTAGAATGCCCATCTCCTACTTCTTACCCAATTCATCTAAGAAACCATGTAGCCAAATCATCTCCTTTCCAGCTTCAGTTGCTACAACATACTCAGCTTCTGTAGTAGACAAAGTAACAATTTTTTGCAAATTTGAAGCCCATGATATAGTTGTACCACCTAGAGTAAATACAAACTCAGTAGTACTCTTTCTACTATCAACATCACTAGTAAAATCAGCATCTACATAACCTTGCAGCTTCAAACTTGCACCTATAAAGCAAAGACATGTATCTGATGAACCCTTCAGATATCTCAGAATCCACTTGACTGCCTCCCAATGCTGCTTTCCAGGCCTACTCATGAATCTGCTCACAACTCCCACTGCATGTGTAATGTCTGGCCTTGTACACACCATAGCATACATCAAGCTGCCAATAGCTAAGGCATAGGGCACCTTGCTCATATGGTCCCTTTCTTCTTCTGTCTTCGGTGACTGTTCTTTACTCAGTTTGAAATGACTACCCAAGGGTGAGCTCACTGGTTTAGATTCATTCATGTTGAACCTGTTGAGAACTTTCTTCACATACTCTAATTGTGAAAGCTTCAATATACCATTAGCCTTATCTCTAATGATTCTCATACCAAGGATTTGCTTTGCAGCTCCCAAATCCTTCATTGCAAACTGTTTTGACAATTGCCTTTTCAGATTATTAATCTTCTCAATGCTAGACCCTGCAATGAGCATATCATCCACATACAACAGTAAAATAATATAAGAATTGTCAAAGAATTTAACATAGCAACAATGATCAGCTTCACATCTCTTGAACCCAATTTTATGCATAAAATTTTCAAATTTCTTGTACCACTGTCTAAGAGCTTGTTTTAGGCCATACAAGCTCTTTCTCAGTTTGCAGACTAGATTCTCTTATCCTTGATCAATAAACCCTTCTGGCTGAATCATGTAAAGGTCTTCCTCCAAATCACCATGAAGGGATGCCGTCTTCACATCTAACTGCTCAAGATGTAAGTTTTCTGCAGCCACCATTCTCAGCACTAGTCTAATTGTTGACATCTTCACAACTGGAGAAAATATCTCTATGTAGTCAATGCCTTCCTTCTGCTGGAACCCTTTAACAACTAATCTGGCCTTGTAACGTTTGCTACCATCATGCTCATTCTTTATTCTATATACCCACTTGTTGTGCAAAGCCTTCTTTCCTGCTGGCAATTCAATCAATTCCCATGTCTAATTCCCCAACAAGGAATCCATCTCATCCTTCATGACTAACTCCCACTTGCTTGAATTTTCATCTTGCAAGGCTTCATCATAACACTCTGGCTCACCACCATTAATCAATAGTAGATAATTTAAAGCGGGTGAACAACGCTGTGGAGGTCTAATGTTTCTAGAAGATCTGCGGATTTCAGCTACAGGTGTACTCTGATCTACCTATGAATCTACATTCTCTTTATTTTCTTCACCCCTTTTATGAATAGTACTTTCAGTCAATCCATCTAAGTTGACAAACTCAAATTTCTTTTGATCTATCTCTGCAATATCTGAGACTACAGTTGACCTGTCGTTGTACATAATCTGTTCATTAAATATCACATTTCTACTTCTGATGATTTTCCTGTTTCGTTCATCCCAAAACCTATAGCCAAATTTCTCATCACCATAGCCAATGAAAAAACATATTTTAGACTTAGCATCAAGTTTACTACGAGCATCAGAATCAATATGAACATAAGAAATACAACCAAAAACTTTTAAATGGGAAAACTTTACTTCTTTACCACTCCAAACCTCCTCAGGAAGTTTGAACTCCATGGGAACTGATGGCTCTCGGTTTAACAGGTAAGCTGCAGTGCTAACATCATCAGCTCAGAAAGTTTTTGGTAGTCCAGCATGCAACCTCATACTCCTAGCACGCTCATTAAGAGTTTTGTTCATGCGCTCAGCCACACCGTTCTGTTATGGTGTCCCAGGAATAGTCTTTTCCATCCTAATTCCCTGTGCAGCACAATACTCATTGAACCCTCCATCTATGTACTCTCCTCCATTATCTGACCTCAAACATTTTACTTTCAAACCTGTTTCTGTCTCAACCATGGCCTTCCACTTCTTAAAAGTTTCAAATACATCAGATTTATTTTTCAGAAAATAAACCCATACCTTTCTGCTTGAGTCATCAATGAAAGTGATGAAGTACCTTGAACCTCCAAGGGATGCAACCAGAGAAGGCCCCCACAAATCAGTGTGCACTAACTCCAATTTTTCAGCCTTCAGTGTCCTGCCAGTTTTCAAGAAGCTCACCTTTTTCTGCTTATATATAATTTAAATATATAGGTGGGTCAAGTTGAATTAGGCGGGTTGTGGTTATTATAACCCAAACCCAATCCAAACCACTATTAAAAAAAATTCCATAACCCAACCCAATCCACCCACCCCTAAAAACTGACCTAACTCGACAGGTTGGGTTAGGACGAGTCAGTTTTGGCGGGTTGGTGAGTTAGCTGCATACCCCTAACTATACTAACCACCAAAAATAAACTAGACACCACCCAAAAAAAAAAAAAAAAAAACCACAACTTATTTCTCTTTGACTTGTCTCTCTCTTCACAAACAAATTGTAAACTGACTAGTAATTGACATTTGACTTTTTCCCAAATGACCTTTTTTTGCTCAAACTAGTCACTGCCCTACTAGTTATCACATTGATCCAAATTTGTGATTTATTTTCCTATTTAAGGCTCCCAAACAATCTAGAAGAAGAAATTTTTTCTCAATTAGGATCTGTATCATGAGTGAAAGTTTTTGTATATATAATAGTTGAAAATCACAAGAAATAGTAATGATGGTTGTATAGGCATCAAGTATAAGCCCAGACTATCAACCTCCACATGCTTAAGGTATAGGGCTCAATATAAGGTCGGGGCCCATATCAATTAGAGGGGCCAATCCTTGGTCAAGGTCTAACACCAGGTTGGGGCTCTAACACCAGGTTGGGGCTTGTATGGGATGGTAACGGTAGTACCTTGGGGGAAATTGCCTTCAAAGCATTATTTGGTGATGGGTGCAAGTTTCAAAAGAGTCATGACTATCATGAGAAGTGGGTCTCTTATGGTCAGGAATATATCTTAGAAGGGCCCACCAACATGAAAAGCAACCCTATCATCATGACAACTCCACTAAGGAAAGTCTATAAATAAGGGCCGAAGGTGTGAGAAAAGGAGTTTGAAAAGTTGGGGTAAGAGAGATACATGAGAGAACAAGAGTGAGAAACAACTAAAAAGATGAAGCTTAGTTCCAAGCTTGAGTCTCCTTGGGAAGCCTACACAAGAAAGTAGAATATGGTTAAATGTTACTTCTTAGTTTTTTTAATTAAAATGCTATGATATATGTTGGTATGATTTGGGCATTTATCAAACTTCAAAGCTTTATAATAAACTAATTAGTTGTACCATTACTTTCAGTTGTCATTTCCCACATTTAAAGCTCTTTAACAATTGGTTATCAAAAAAATTTTAATAGTTCTAAAACATTTAAGTACCGTGTAATTTTCCAAACACCCGAGTTTTTGTTTTGTTTTGTTTTTTTTTTTTTTTTGAGAGAGTTTCAATTTATGGTGTCCACTCCTAATGATAGCTCAGCAGACCAAAACACCAATCAGTTTTTGGTGTAGGCAGCGATTGAACCCCAGATCTCTTATTTAACCATCAAAGATTTTACCAGTTGAGTTCACTGAAACCCACCCAAACACTCGAGTTGTTAAATCTCTTTTCAATTAAATCATTTTATCGCAAAAAATTATACAACTAAAATTCTACGGTTAAATCTTTACTTTTTAGTTCTTACAAAATTACCAAATGGCTTCTATATAATAATAAATCTCTATGAGCTTTTTAATGCTTTTAAAATATTGAATGGTTATGAATAGGATTTAAGTGGTTTCAATCATTATTTGTTTTTGAACTATATGTAGGGGTGTGCAGAAAACCTACCAACCCGCCAAACCCGACCCGCCGGGTTGGGTCGGTTTTTAAGGCTTGGTGGGTTGGGTTGGGTCACAAATTTTTTTTTTATAGCGGGTCGGGTTGGGGTGGGTCATAAAATTAAAAACCCGCCAAACCCGACCCGACCCACCCATATTTAATATATATTTAAAATATATTATATATTTAATAAAATTTTTTTTTAAATCAGCTGTAAATTTAATATATACTAATAATAATATTATATACTATAAGTGCTTATATATAATATTATATATATTGAACGGTTTTTTAGACCCCTTAAACACACAGATTGCGTAGCCTAGATTAATTAGCCAAGTTGTTACTTAGTCAAATTAAGCAATTCTAGGTTAAAACAATCCAAACAATCATATCAAGAATATAAAGCAGCGGAAAATAAATAACACAAGATATGATCACCCAGGAAACCACACGGTAAAAACCTGGGGAGGATTTGACCCACCGATCCTCAAGGCTAACCTGAATTCACTATGAAAGAATTGAAGTTCGTACAAAAGGACTACAAGCTCCCCGCTCGACTTCCTAATGCTACCCACCAGTAGAACTTCCTGACACGACCACGCGCAGGCTCCGAATCCACAGACTACTTCTTTCTTGAATTCCTCAATCAGCTACAAGCTCCCCGCTTGCTTTTCTTTTAAGTTCCAATGGTTGCAACAATAATGATCTTCAAGATGTTGAAATAATCTTCACCATGAAAACCCTAAGTTTTGTGTAAAGGAAAGCTCCTCAAAGATCTCACAAGAGATTCACACAAAACCGCAATGTATGAGCAACAATACAATATGGACAACCTTCAAAAACGTGGCTAGGGTTTTATTTATATACCTAGGGTAAAAACATAAAACCCTAAACGTTTAATGAAGTAGGGCTGAGTTGGAAATTCTGCAGAAAATTCAACCTGTGCGATTTTCGATCGATCGAGTCTATTCTTCGATCGATCGAGCCAGGCCGAGAGTCCCAAATACTTCTGCAGCCACTCGATTCCAACTTTACAATATTAAACCAACTTTGAGCAAGTCTAAAGAAGATACCATACAATGTTTTGATCATGGTTTGCCAACATTACAAATTAGAGTTCTAAATACATAAAATCCTAAGACCTTAGAACCTAACAAACTCCCCCTTTGGCAATCCGTGACAAAACCCTAATTAACAGCTCAAAGTTTTACAAATAAAAAGCCCTTTACAAAGATAATGCTCATAAAATCCAATTCAGCCTAACTACTATCCATAGTTGCAAGTGTAGACAGCAGCTTAGTTGAATCAACCTGTATAATCCTGAAATACTCAACAAACGCATAAACGCATGTGTGACAGTAAAGAGTAAAACAACAGGTATAACATTCTTGTAAGATCCACACAACAAAATAAAGACATATAAAAAATGAACAAGTCATAAATATAAATCAATACGCAGTGAATCATAAAGCAACAAGAATCAATAAAAAATATCATGTATATCAATCAATGTTACTCCCCCTAACATGAATATCCCAAAAAAATGATATACAAAGTGAAGCACATAGATACAATCTAAAACTCCACAAGCTCCTCTAAAACAAAAAAAAATCTCCCCCTAACAACAAAAACTCTACTACAGGTCAAAACTCCACTCCCCCTTTTTGTGACGGAATGCCAAAGGACAATCACAAGTCGCCATCAAAAGGAGGTGGTGAGGGTGAACGAAGATGCGCAAGATCAGCTCGGAGAGCACGCATCTCATCCAGCAAGTCCACCAAAATCTGACCATGAGCCTGCTGAACAGTCATGACAGTCTCCAAAGTACGACAAACATCAAAGTCGGCCGAAGGAGGTGGAGGAACATCAGCAGCAGCATCATCACCAACAGGAATAGGAATATCCTCACCAGCAAAACCTGCAGAAGAAGAAGGAGAAGGAGGTGCACTACTAGAGGGCTCAGATCTAGGGTGTTTAGAACCAGCTCGAAGATGAGCGGCCCTCTGTCTAAGAAAAGACGCACCTATAGGTCCTATCACATGGACGGGCTCAGAGGCAGGAAAGTCATCAAGACCAAGAAAGAGAAGAATCCTATGAATGAAAATAGGATGAACTAGAGCATGAGCAGTAGATGAACTCCTATAAACTTCGTTCAAAGAACGAAGAAAAAGATGGGGAAAACTAATAGGAGCATCAGTAACAAGAGCGTATAGAAAAACACACCTCTCAAGAGGAATGGTGTGTACATGGGAAATAGGCCAGATCGAATGACAAGCTATCCGAAAGAACAGATAGTGCAACCCAGAAAGCTCAGCAGAAGTGATCCGAGGATCAGAACCCCACTGGACAGTAGTACCAGTGACGTATGACAAAACATCGCTAATCTCGGGAGACTCAGCATAAGGATAGACAGGATGCTGGACCAATGGTACCCCAAGAGCATCAGCCACTACCCGAGGAGTAATGGTGTACTCTACGCCTCGTATCCAACACTTAACAAGAGTGTTGGAATCATAGACGCGGATAGAGATGTTCGAATAGAACTCTCTAATCAAGGCAAAAGGTGGAGGAGGATCAGAAATCTCCACCAAGGGTAACCAACCTCGACGCTCAAAATTTGCCCTAAAGGCAGGATCAAGCTCATCTAAAAGCACAGAACGCTCAGCCCAAATCTTTCTCTTAACGGTCAGTTTCTCAAAAATCTCTTGGTTTTCCTCACGCGGAAACCTCTCACTATCAAAGGATGGAGGGGGTGAAGGAGAAGGTGAGGGAACACTCCTACGGGCTCTAGTTTTCCTAGGCATAGTGCTAAGGAAAGGACAGAGACACAAAGAGAAAAACACAAAGAAACAAGAGAAAACAAAACCAAAAGCAGACTGCAAATTAGCACAATAAAAAATATAGAACAAAAATCTATATGATGCATGAACAATAACATGTTGTGATGCATGATCTAAATGCAGTGACAAATTAAGTTTAATTGAGAGTAATTGGACAAAATTGGCTTGAACAAGGAATTTCTATAAAAAATCCCAAAATTTGAAAAACCACTTGAAAATTTTGTAACAAATTGATGAATTAAGCATTACAAAACACAGCACATAGATTATAATGCTTAATTACACCAACACAACAAGCCAATTTCATCAAATTCAATCCAATTCAACAAAATCCCCAATTCGGATCAAGAACAAACCCTAGAATTTTCAATTTTTCACAAAACACCAAATTGATCAAATTAACCACCAAGGATCATTAATATAATGTGTCCCCACACAAACCCAATGATCAATTTCATAAACTAAGGTTTGAATCAACAGAAAATCCACAAAGAGTCTAGTCCGAAAATTACCCTTAAATGCATGGATTAATGCATGAAATAATGAAAATAAAATCAAAAGGAAGGGCAAAAGAGTCTTACCGGCTTGAGGAAGGAGAGATTTGGCAAAAAGAACGGAGGAAAACGACAAAATCTCAAAGGTGGAGCCTTGCCAACGCGGAGAGAGAAGGAAAAGTTTGAAAAAATTTTGAAAAGTGCCTTTGAAAAAGTCAGAACTGGACTTTTAAAAAGCTTTTCCACGATATTCGATCGATCGAAAATTACATTCGATCGATCGAAAAGCACAGTCATTTTAAGACAAATGAGAGCACTTTTTCGATTGATCGAAAAATAGGTTGGATCGATCGAAATGGGCAGAGGCTCACTAAATTTTGGAAAAATCACAGTTTTTGAAAGACACAAGCCGAATTTTGAAAATAACTCCTCAAAGCATTAAATTGAAGAAACAAAATGCATGAGTATGAGATGGAATGCTTTTTCAAAAACCCAAAATTTTGAACCCAATATTTTTAAACAAATTGCAATCAACCTCCCATTATATTTTCTCAAGCAACAAATATGTTGTGCATAAATCTCAAGATATTTTCAAACTTGGTTGGTCAGACCAAAAACACACACTAGCATGTACAGTGTTTAACTAAGAGTAACTTGTGTCGTGTGTGATACTAGTAAAAACTTGAGATACATGTGAGGTGATATGTGAATAGTAATCAATCACAAAGTCTACAAAATTCATCACATAGAATTTAAAAGAGACTATTACCTAAAGAGTTACATCCTATAACTCCCACATCTCCTAGAACAAAAGCTTGCAATCATGTAAGTTTCTTGTATTTTTGCCTCTTATTTGTATGAGATGGCATTCAGCCTAATAGTACACACCGGTTTGAATTAAGTGAATTGGCATCAAGCCTAATAGTACACACCAGTTTTAAATTATTTTGAGGCTACACCTTATGTTCTTTTTGTGCATGTGCTACACTTTCTCGAGCACAGAATCATATGATATGCACTAAGGTGTTCAAGATTGGCTAGTGAACAGTGGTAAGATGGTTATTTATGCCTTTCTCAAAAGGATCAAGTCCGACAGTCAAATAACATGTGACTTCAAGATTAAGACAAAGTGATAAACATCATAAACATCTTTCCCACACAACATGCACTACAAAGCTCAAACTAGTAAAGTGCAATAAAGTAAGCTCATCCAAGCTAAACAAGGTACATAAGACATGTTATGTGTAAATAAATTGACCAACCTTGTTTTTCAAAAATCAAGAACAATATGTTCAACATAAATTTTGCTTCCTCCTTTTCTTTTCTTTTTTTTTTTTTTTTTTCTTTTTTTTATTAAAGGAAAACAAATAAATCCTAGAATGAAATGCATGAATGTAATGCAATGCAAGTCCTAGAATAAAGAAAACAAAAAAACAAAGAACAAAGGTCTCAGAAGAATAGAGCAATGAAGCACAAGGACCATGTCAGAAAGACTCAAGTATTTCGAGTCTTTTGCATCCAAAACTTTTTAGATGCACCATGAGCAATGGAGTTCTTGTTCACATTCGAGTGATTCCCAACTCCATGATTGGAATAAAGGTTTAACACCTTTACCAATTCACCAATTAATGCCATAGGATCTTGTGCTTGAGGCACAGGCACTTTTGGTTTATTTGCTCTCTTATCAGCTTGAAGCTTGTAACAGTTAGGACGAATATGTCCAGACTTACCACAATAATGACAAACCCACGCAGGTTTACCATGCATCTTGTCCTTAGATTTGGTAGGCTCCTTAGGTTTAGGTTCTCTTAAGTCTACCCTAGTCTTCTTAGGTGGTGAAACTTCTACAGGTTTAACTACCTCACTCACAGAAGGTTTGACAGTTTCACTCACACCCTCACTCACAGAAGGTTTAGAAGAAGAAGAAGGAACAAAAGTAGTGGAATGTGGTCCAGTATCAAAGATGCTTTCAACATATCCTAACCCAGTTTTATCAGAAGGATACTTTTGAACATTCAGCATGTGATCAAGTTTAGAACTAGCAGATCTAGCAACAGATAAATCATGTTCCAAAGTTCTAACTTTATCAAGCAAAAGCATATTCTCAGATTTAACATTGTTCAAAAGTTCATTCGCATCAAACAGTTTAACAAGCAAATTTCTCTTTTCAAGCTCAAGAGAATCAATTTTCTTTAGGCCAAGTTCAACTTTCATAGCATCCTTTGCAGCAATTTTGCAAAGTTTGTTATAGGCCTCTTGAAGATCTGCATCTTCAGAGAGTTCCCCATCAGAAGGGTTCTCTTCAGCAGATATGCCTTCATTGACTATAGCAGTAGCCGTGAAAGCAATGAAGTTTCCATCCTCGTCACCACCGGACTCATCATCAGAAACCTCATTATCACTAAGGGTTACAGCCATAGCTTTACCCTTAGTCCTTAAGAATGTAGGACATTCAGACTTCACATGACCATACCCTTGACAGCCAAAACACTGAGGACCCAAAGAGTTATTAGAAGATTGACCAGAATTTTCTCTAGGTTTTTCAAAATTGTTAACCTTAATGGGATCATTCTTCCTAAAATTTCTAGGTTCAGCAGTGTAAGTACCTCTTGCCTTTCTATTTGTATTCCTAAGAAAGTTCTTAAAATTTTTGGCAAGATAGGCAATCTCTGTAGCAGAGAGCTCATCATCAAATCCACCACCATCAACATCATCAACTGACTTGAGAGCCATTGATTTGGATTTGTTTACTTTAGGTAGGTCAGACTCATAGGATTGGAGAGATCCTACAAGCTCATCAACAGGGATGGAGTCCACATCCTTGCTTTCAGTTATGGCAGTCACTTTGGGTCTAAAGTCTTCAGTTAATGATCTAAGAATCTTCCTAACAATCTTAGGTTGATCATAGATTTCACCCAAATTAAAAGCAGAATTAACAATATCATTCAGTTTGGCATAAAATTCATCAAAGGATTCATCATCAGACATCCTAATGTTTTCAAACCTAGAAGTTAATTGCTGCAGTTTGTTTATCTTAACTGCCTTTGTGCCTTCATGCACAGTTTGGAGGATTTTCCAAGCAGTATGAGCAACCTCAACATTAGAGATTCTCTTAAATTCCTCCATAGAAACAGCATTAAAGATAGCATTCATAGCTTTGCTATTGAAGCTTGCTGCTTCTTTTTCAGAAGTTTGCCACTCACTCACAGGAGTAGCGGGCTTCTCCCATCCGTATTCAACGAAATTCCAAACCCTTTCATCAATGGATTTCAGGAATGCTTTCATCCTTACTTTCCAATAGGCATAGTTGTTCCCATCAAAATGAGGAGGAACAAACAAAGAGTGTCCATGCTCCATGACAACAGGGGTCAAGGATCAGCTCAGAGATTAAAAATCTCAAACACAAAGAGCTACCAAGCTCTGATACCACTTGAACGGTTTTTTAGACCCCTTAAACACACAGATTGCGTAGCCTAGATTAATTAGCCAAGTTGTTACTTAGTCAAATTAAGCAATTCTAGGTTAAAACAATCCAAACAATCATATCAAGAATATAAAGCAGCGGAAAATAAATAACACAAGATATGATCACCCAGGAAACCACACGGTAAAAACCTGGGGAGGATTTGACCCACCGATCCTCAAGGCTAACCTGAATTCACTATGAAAGAATTGAAGTTCGTACAAAAGGACTACAAGCTCCCCGCTCGACTTCCTAATGCTACCCACCAGTAGAACTTCCTGACACGACCACGCGCAGGCTCCGAATCCACGGACTACTTCTTTCTTGAATTCCTCAATCAGCTACAAGCTCCCCGCTTGCTTTTCTTTTAAGTTCCAATGGTTGCAACAATAATGATCTTCAAGATGTTGAAATAATTTTCACCATGAAAACCCTAAGTTTTGTGTAAAGGAAAGCTCCTCAAAGATCTCACAAGAGATTCACACAAAACCGCAATGTATGAGCAACAATACAATATGGACAACCTTCAAAAACGTGGCTAGGGTTTTATTTATATACCTAGGGTAAAAACATAAAACCCTAAACGTTTAATGAAGTAGGGCTGAGTTGGAAATTCTGCAGAAAATTCAACCTGTGCGATTTTCGATCGATCGAGTCTATTCTTCGATCGATCGAGCCAGGCCGAGAGTCCCAAATACTTCTGCAGCCACTCGATTCCAACTTTACAATATTAAACCAACTTTGAGCAAGTCTAAAGAAGATACCATACAATGTTTTGATCATGGTTTGCCAACATTACAAATTAGAGTTCTAAATACATAAAATCCTAAGACCTTAGAACCTAACATATATATATATATATATATATATAATATATATACTAATAATAATATATTTAATAAATTTAATAATAATAATAATAAAAATTTGTCAAACCCATGGATTCAACTCGACTCATGTGGGTTGGGTTGGGTTGGGTTGGGTTGAACTTATGTGATAGGTTGGGTTGGGTTGAATTTTTTTTGACCCACCATGGTGGGTTGAGTCAAAAAATCCTTTCAACCCAACCCAACCCAACCCATGCACACCCCTAATATTATGTGAGTCTTCTACATTGATAAGAAAATTTAAAATACTTATGTGCAACTTGACTCTATTCTGTCATATATACATTGTTTACAATTATTTATTAGACTGTATAGTTAGCTCACTCTTTCATTGATAACCTTTATATTAAGGTTCAATCGAGAAGCCAATGCCCTTTAGATTGACTTGGTACCTCCCTATACACAAAGTGCTTGAAGATTTAGAGAAGAGAGGTTTAGAGAAGAAAGGGTTTAAATTGCGGGGTTAACAACACATTGTAATTATCTCCAAAAAAAGGCTCAATCAAGAGTTTGTAGCTTGAATGGGCTTGGTTGAATATGAAGATAGAGGCTTGGAGAATTTATTAAATTACTTTGATTATGATTGGCTTTTTGTTATAAGAAACTATAGTTATTCTTGTTTTATTTCGGATGATGCAACATTTGGAGCTTTATTTATTTTTTAGTTAAAGATATTTATGGATTGAAAGTGTTACGAAATGATAGGCCAAGAATGTATTGACCCCTTATGATAAATTAACAAATTAATTAGCCAAGTGAATTAATTAAGTTAATTAACATGCAATACACGTGGTAGCATAAACAAATAACCAACTAAGTTAAATGCAGTGGAAAATAAATTTGACACGATGATTTTTTTACAAATGGGGAAAACCTCCAAGGCAAAAACCCTACCGAGTGAATTTAAGGTCACCACTCCCAAGAATCCACTGTTATCAAAACAAGCGGTTACAAGTAAAGGAATTCTAGTACCTTATACCAACCTACAGTTGAACCCTTACCCCAATACACAATTGAACTTGTAATGTAGTGACAATCTCTCATTTTGATGCATGGCTCCAAGTACGTGACCAACCTATCGATGCACAGATTGCAGTACGTGATTGACACACCAACTTGAGAATGATGTTGGTTGCAAAGTTTTTCAGTTCATCTACACGATGAAGATCAAGAAGCTCCTTGGTCACAAAACCCTACGGTGTACAAACGCAGTAGCTTTTTCAAGAGAAAGATGAACTAGAGCATATGTCTCCGGTCACAATATGCTTGAATAAAAAAATTTTGCATCCTTTGAGACGACCCTTAAAATAATCTTTATATATGTCTAGGGTTGTGAAACCTAAACATATAGCTTGGATATACGTGAAAAACAGTTCTGAAAAACTAATTTTCTTAATTCTCGATAGATACTGCTATCGAGCTTATCTGTCGAGATTCACATTTTAAATCTTGATAGATACATTTGTCGAGTTTTAAAGAACAACACTTCTTTACTTGATTCTTGGATAGATTTGCATGACTTCAATACTTAGATTTGAACTCTTGTTTTTTGAAGTATTAAACACATCCTAAATCTACCAAATTACAAGTAAAGTGCGTTTTGTCAAAGGATTAGCCAATTCTAAATGACATATGTTCCTAACACGTTCCACATATGTCCTAACACAAAATAAAGGAAATATCAATAAAAAGAGAAAGAACTATGGGAATGAGAAAATATAAATCTGATCATATATCTATCTAATTTCTTTTCATTTTCTTTTGCATTTCACAAGGATCGTATACATCATATATATATATATATATATAGTTGGAAGTGTCTATAGAGGAGGGAAAGCAGAGATTGAAGGTCACAAAGTCCCTTAAATTGGATGGCTAAACTTTTACCCCTCGATTACACCGCTTAACTTAAAATAGCTTAAGATTATATGTTTGGATCAACTATATTATATTAATTAATCCCTCTCAGACTAGCTTGTATACTTAATACATAGCTATATAGAATTGTGTACGTTTGTCAGTTTGTTTCGTTTTTATTTTTATAAAAATCTACACTACAATGCCACCCCTGTTGCTAGACCCAGCTTCCCCCTGCACCCCCCTGCACTTGTGTATGGGAAGATACCACTAACGAGTCCGGTTAAGATTGTGTATGTTGAGCAGTGCCTAAATTCCACTATATATATATATATATATAATTTGGGCTTAAACGTTGTGTTTATGCCAAGTGGCTAAACTAAATTGCAGAATTTTTTTTAGATTTTTAGATTTTAAAAAGAAAACATTTACATAAAAAAAGTCTAATGCATCTTAAATTGCAACAATATTTATAGAGTATTTTAAAAAATAGATATAATTTTTTTCTTATCTTCTTCAACTATAATTTCTAAGTTGATAAAAATCTTAATTTAATTATGATCCAAATTCTTTTCTCCATTTATTTCTTCTTAATTTTCATCTTCATCTAATCCTTTTTTTTATTTTCATTTAAATTATATTACTACACCTATTCGCCAAAATAATAATTAAAAAAAAACTTCAACATGATATATGATTGAGTTAGCATGATTATTTTTCATACCTCTACAAATTAAGTTTGAATCTAAGAGAAATTGATTTGAACTAAAACTATTTAAGAATGCTAAAATCAATCAATAAAAAAACCAAATTACTATATGTAAAAAAAAAAAATAGATATAATTGTTTTTTTTTCTTATATTCTTTTCCTATAATTTCTAATTTGATAAAAATCTTAATTTAATTACAATACAAATTCTTTTCCTCATCTATATCTTCTTAATTTGATTACCATCCAAAATCTTTATTTTAATCTGAACCCTTTTTTTTCATTTAAATTATATTACTACACCTATTATTTTTCACACCTCCACAAATTAAGTTTAAATCCAAGAGAAGTTGAATTGAACTAAAAATATTTAAGAATGCTAAATCAATCAATAGAAAAACCAAATTACCACACGAAAAAAAAAAAAAAAAAAAAAATAGTAATGTGATATTTTATTGAGTTAACGTGATTATTTTTCACACCTTCACAAATTAAGTTTGAATCCAAGAGAAATTGAGTTGAACTAAAACTATTTAAGAATGCTAAAATAAATCAATAACAAAAATCAAATTACTACATGTAAAAAAAAAAAAAAAAAAAAAAAAAAAAAAAACAACAACAACAACAACAACAACAACAACGCAATATTTGATTGAGTTAACGTGATTATTTTTCACACCTCCACAAATTAAGTTTGAATCCAAGAGAAATTGAGTTGAACTAAAATTCTACTAAGTCTACTATACTCTACTATTTAAGAATTCTAAAATCAATCAATAAAAAACCAAAATTAAGTGAAGAATTGTAGAAGGAAGGATTTGGCTTTTTCAGTGAGAATAGCTATCTTCTTTTCATTTTTTTTTTTTTTTTTTTTTTTTGCGTTTCTATTTTTCTATTAACATAGTTCAACTATTACTTAAATTCTATGACTTTTTAAAAATATTATACATAATGCAATTCATCTTAATTATTGATGTATTTTTTGATTTGGTATTCTTAATTAATTGTGTAGATTATTTCCTCACTTTTGGCAATATCAAACTAGCTAGACACGAATGTCAACATCAAAATGGCTAGACACAGGTAATTTATATATAAACTTTTACATTTACATTGCAATACAAATTTTTTTTTCTCTTTATGTACTTTTATTTTATTATTTTTGAAATTATGATTGTGGTGCCCTAGAAGGTTTAGATACACATGTAATTTATATGTAAACTTTTACATTTACATTGCAATACAATTTATGTATTCTCTTTATGTACTTTTATTTATCTATTTTTGAAATTAATTTGATTGCAGTACCCTAGAAGGTTTAGATACTTATATATATATATATATATATATATATAAAATTGTGGAATTTTTATTTCGGTCAAAATTTTATCATTGAATCTATTTGGGATAGAACTCACCTACCATATGAGATTAGGAGATTTATGTGAGAAGAGCTATCTTAATTCTTTTTTAGTATCTATTTTTCTATTAAGGTAGTTCAATTACTGCTTAAATTATATGCTTTTTTTTTTTTTTTTTCAAATTTTAGATAATGCAATTCATCTTGATTATTGATATTATTTTTTGATTTGGTGTTCTTAATTGATTAAATATTTACATTTTTGTAATTTATGGAATTTGCTTTTAGTCATATACATATATATATATAAAAGAAATTTATATATAATTAGCACTTCTGCTACTATATATGTTAGCAAGTATTATGGAAAGATTTTTAAGTGCAACACACACACACACACACAATTAAATTACAATTTTATTACTAAGAGCTTTTAAAAATTTAAAACTTGCCATAATTTTTAAAAATATTTTATAATATCTTTTTTTGCAAAAAAAAAAAAAACTTACATAATATACATTTTACATGTAACTTAATTTTTAAAAATATTTTTACTATTTTATTTATTATTAGATTTGATTATATTATCAAAAAACTTATATTTTAAAATTTATATATAATTTTTTTAATTAAGCCGTACATCGCACTGGACTTTAATTCTGGTAATTTTCCTTTTGATAGCAACATCTTCATCCCTTTCTCACTCATGTGACCAAGTCTGCGGTGCCATAAGCTTGTATCAGTACTTGCATCAGCAATTGCAATTGTGTCTCTTGGACTTGAGGTCATATATAGAGTACCAGTCTTCTTTCCACAAGCCAATACCCTAGCTCCCTTTGTAATCTTCCAAGTGCCACCAACAAATAATATTGCATGCCCTTCATCATCAAGTTGTCCAACAGAAATCAAATTCCTCCTCAGGTCAGGAATATGTCGAACCTTCTCCAATAACCAAACAGACCCATTGGGCAACAATATCCGGACATCTCCCATACCTACAACATCCAAGGCTGAACCATCAGCCAAATACACCTTACAAAAATCACCTACAATATAATTCTATATGATTTCTCGATGTGGAGTGGTATGAAACGAAGCTCCTGAGTCCAAAACTCAATCATCAAGTGAACTGTCTACTGCAAGAAGTAATGCATCCTATACATCTTCTGTTACAGCATTAGCAGAATCATCTTCATTCTTCTTTTTAGGATTTTTGCATTGGTTCCTAAAGTGACCTGTTTTTCCATAATTCCAGCATTGTACTTGTTGGCTTGATCTAGATTTACTTTTGTTCCGATTAGAATTTCTGGATTTTGATCTACCCTGATTTGAATTTCTGTTATTACCTCGGCCTCTTGTCTCAAGGTTTAGGGCAGAACCAGATCCTGAGGTTTCGCCTGCATCTCTTCTGCGAATCTCCTCAGCCAGAATTAAATCTCGAATATCATTATACTTAAGCTTTTCCTTTCCTGTAGAATTACTTACTGCCATCCTCATTGCCTCCCAACTGTTTGGCAAAGAAGCCAAAATGATCAGAGCACGAGTCTCATCATCAAAATCAATTTCTACAGACGACAGAAATTGATTTGTGATAGTGTTAAATTCATTCAGATGTTGTGCTATTGATGCATTCTCTGTCATCTTCAGATTAAACAGTTTCTTCATTAGATGCACCTTGTTTTTTGCTGACGGCTTTTCATACATACCAGACAAAGCCTTCATCAGATCTGCTGTGGTCTTCTCCTTTACAACATTGTGTGCAACAGACCTAGACAGAGTTAACCTGATAACTCCTAGTACCTGTCTGTCAAGAAGAGCCCATTCCTCAGCCTTCATAGCCTCAGGTTTTTCCCCTAGAAGCGGCAGATGCAGCTTCCTCCCATAAAGGTAATCCTCGATTTGCATCCTCCAATACGCGAAGTCTGTGCCATCAAACTTTTCTATTCCAAACGCCTTTCTTGCTTCCTCTACCATTACTCCCACTCAAACCTAACCCTAGGCTCTGATACCAATTGTTGGGAATTCAACCTAAATTCCAACCTGTGAGAAACAAAAACAAAAAATAGAGAAAACACACGTCAAAGAAAAATAATCACACGCACAAGACAGTATTTATGTGGTTTGGCAATTTGCCTACGTCCACGGAGTTGTAGGGATTTCACTATTATCAGGGAAAAATACAAAATGGGGCTACAGTGTTTTTCTCTCTCTCTAAAAACACACCAACAGTAGTCGTCACAAACCCTAATTATAAAAGTGGATTTTATATCCTGCTTACAGGGTTACAATGGGCTACAAAACAGGCTAAAATTAAACTAGGCTCCACAAAGCCCAACACTATACAATAATCGGGATCTTGACCGTGTCTTAATTGTTGTTGCACTCTTTAAAAAAAAAAAAAAAAAACTACATCGATAGTTTCTGGTCAGTTTATGCAGCAAAAAAGTAAACTGAACAGTTACTGCACAACAAGACCTTCAAAACACCATGAATATCAACCTTCTGGATTAATCTAGAAGGTTGATATTCTAAATCCACTAAAGTATATTAGTATAATATAGTATGGACTTCTAATTTCTTGTTTTAAAGCTTATGCAACGACTTTAAAATACTTAGGTTCCACTTAAAACATATTCTTAAATATATTTTTAAACGTATAAAGACTCACACTTAAGTACCCATCACTCATCAGTTTTTAAGAAAAGAAAAAAAAAAACATGCACACACAACATATTGATACTCTTAGTAATTATTCTCACTTACTGTGGCTTGTTATTGATGATTTTAATGAATTGGTGGGTTTGTCTGAAAAGGAAGGTGGAGCTTCTAGACCTGCAAATCAGATGGCACAATTTCAGGAAGCAATTGATGTGTGTGGACTTAAGGACCTAAGTTTCATTGGTCCTTGGTTTACTTGGTTATATCAGAAATTTGATGGCTCACAGATACGTGAAAGGTTGGATCGGGCTTTGGCTACATGTGATTGGATGAGTAAGTTTCCTACAGCAAAACTTTATCATCTTTCCTTTTCTACTTCTGATCATTGCCCACTAGCTTTGCATTTTTTTAGAAGGAAAAAGAAACGCAGGTATCATCGGCCTTTTAAATTTGAATCCATGTGGCTAAAAAATGACAAATGTGAAGAAGTTGTTCATAAAGCTTGGGATGAGGGGTTAATGAGGGATTTGGCCTTCTCATTAAATTCTTGTTTAGAATCTTGTCGTGTGAGTTTAGATGCATGGAATAAGAATGACTTTGGGCATGTTGGGCAGCAAATTGCAAGGCTACAGAAAACTCTTGAATGGTTGGAGTTACAGCCCACTTCTCCTTCAATCATTATTAAGATGCAGAAAACAAGAGTTGAGTTGAATTGTTGGTTGGACAAGAATGATGCCATGTGGTTACAAAGGTTGAGAATTAATTGGTTCAAAGAGGGAGATCAGAATACCAGGTACTTCCATTCCAAAGCTTCTACTAGATATCAAAATAACTTAATAGATGGCATGGAGGACTCGAATGGTGTTTGGCAAGAGGATATTGACATTGTGGAGGGGATAATTATTGATTATTATTCTGCATTATTTTCATCCTCTAACCCAACTGACTTTATGGAGTTACTTGATGCTTTGGAGCCTAAAGTTACTGGTGCTATGAACCAAATGCTTCTTAGGGATTTCCAGGAATCTGAGGTGAAGACAGCTTTAAAACAGATGTATCCTCTAAAAGCACTTGGTCCAGATGGTATGCCCCCTCCTTTCTTCCAACATTTTTAGCCTTTAATTGGAAATGTTGTCACAAAAGCAATACTTGATTTTCTTAATTTTGGAATTATGCCTCCACATTTTAATGAAACTCATGTTATTTTAGTTCCTAAAATTAAAGAGCCAAAAAAAGTTACTGATTATCGCCCAATTAGCTTATGTAATGTTGTTTATAAGCTAGCTTCAAAGGTGATTGCAAACAGATTGAAGAAGATTTTACTGTCTATAATCAGTAACACTCAAAGTGCCTTTGTACATGGAAGATTAATTACTGATAATGTTTTAGTGGCTTTTGAAACTATGCACCATATTAATATGAAAAAAGGAGGGAAAAATGGAGAGATGGAACTTAAATTGGATATGAGTAAGGCCTATGATAGGGTAGAATGGGGCTGCCTTGATAAAATTATGGAGAAATTGGGATTTGAGGCTAGATGGAGGAAGTTATTGTTGACATGCATTTCCACTGTTACCTACTCTGTTCGAATTAATGGGAAGCCACATGGAAAAATAGTCCCTTCAAGTGGATTAAGACAGGGTGATCCATTATCTCCATATCTTTTCTTATTATGTGCTGAACGCCTTTCTGCTTTGATCAAGAAAGGGGTTGGAGAAGGTCAAATAGAGGGTATTTCTATTTGTAGGAATGGGCCCAAATTATCTCATTTATTTTTTGCAAATGACAGTCTCATTTTTTGTAAAACATCTTTGCAGGAATGTGACTCTCTACAGAGGATTCTCCAGGTTTATAAGAATGCGTCTGGTCAGCAATTAAATAGAGCAAAGACTTCTCTTTTCTTTAGCTCTAATACTGATCATGCAATTCAAGAGGAAATTCAAAGAAGATTTAGAGCTCAAGTTATCAAGCAACATGAGAAATATCTTGGCCTTCCTTCGCTGGTTGGAAGAAAAAAGCAAAGAACTTTCAATGACATCAAGGAAAAACTTGCAAAGAGTCTAGCTGGATGGAAGGAAAAATTGCTTTCTAAGGCAGGTAAGGAAATCTTAATTAAGGTGGTGGCTCAGGCAATACCAACTTATACTATGAATTGTTTCAAACCTCTTGATACTCTCTGTGAGGAATTGACGAGTATGATTCATAATTTTTGGTGGGGTCAAAAACAGGATGAAAGAAAACTGAATTGGATGAGTTGGGATAAACTATGCATGCCTAAGGAAGATGGGGGAATGGGATTTAAGCAATTGAAACCTTTTAATTTGGCCTTATTAGCCAAACAAAGGTGGAGGCTGCAAATGGGTCAGAACTCTCTTGTTTATCATGTCTTTAAAGCAAGATATTTTTCTAATTGTGATTTTGTAGAAGCTTCTCTTGGTGCTAACCCTTCATATGTTTGGAGAAGTCTTATGGCTGTTCAAAAGCTTGTGCAAGATGGTTTACGATGGCAAATTGGAAATGGGTTCAAAGTGCAGGCATGGAATGATAAATGGTTACCAAGTTCTTCAACTTATAAAGTGGTTTCTCCTAGGCTGAATGCTCTTGTGGACCTCAGAGTTTCAGAGATCATTGATATGGAGAACAGGTGCTAGAATCTTCACTTGTTGCAGCAACTATTCCTACCGTTTGAAGTGGAGGAAATTCGTAACATACCACTTAGTTACTCACTTCCATCAGATAAACAAATCTAGACAGGGACTTCTAATGGTTTGTTCACAGTTAGAAGTGCATATAATTGGCTATGGACAATTATAGTGTTTCTAGGGGTGCATCTTCTTCGAATGACAACAACCTTTGCTGCTTTTGGAAGAAAGTTTTGGTGGCTACCAGTTCCGCATAAAGTAAAACATTTTTTATGGCGTGCTTGTCATGATATTCTTCCAACTAAGGCAAATCTTTTGTGGAGAAAGATCTTATTTGAGGATATTTGTGAGGAATGTATACCAGAGGCCGAAACTTCTGGTCACTTCTTTTGGTCATGTCCGAGAGCTAAGCAGGTGTGGCGTTGTTCTAGGCTTCTCAATCCAGATTATGCACGTCCGAATTTTGCAGGTTTCAATAGTTTCATGGAGTTAGCATGGAAAATGTTGATGGTTGATCACTGTCATGACAGTTTGGTAGCTTTGATGGGAACGATTGCCTAGAGGTTGTGGCGAAACAGAAATGAAGTTCGTCATGGAGGTAAGAGGCTTGGTGAATTGGAGTTATGTCATGATGCCTCAATCTGGCTATTGCAATTCCAAGAAGCAACTAAGACCAATGCTGCTACGGAACTGGTGCAGTCCGAACTTGTGATTCAACGTACATGGGTGCCTCCCTCAAACCAATTGTACAAGGTCAACGTGGATGGGGCTATTTTCAAGGACAGAAATGAGTCGGGAGTGGGAGTCATTATACGTGATGTTAATGGTCTAGTGGTGGCTGCAATGTGTAAAAAATTACATGTGTCATTGGGCCCATTAGAGGTGGAAGCCAAAGCATTTGAATCCGGTCTGCTCTTTGCCAAAGATGTAGGACTACATGAGTTTATTTTAGAAGGGGATTCTCTTAATGTGGTTCTTGCTCTTCAAGGTTTATCGCCTCCATCTGTTTCGGTCATGCCTATCGTCTATGGGATCCAAATATCTAGTAATGATGTTCGGAAAGTGTTGTTTTCTCATGTATGTAGAAAAGGAAATAAACCTGCCCATAACTTAGCAAAACATGTTATTGGTATTGTTTACTTTATAGTTTGGATGGAAGAGAATCCTTATTTTTTGGAACAAGCTCTTCATCATGATGTAATGTTTCCTTCTGTTTAATAAAAGTGTTCATGTTACTTATCAAAAAAAAAAAAAAATATTGATACTCTAAAAGAAATAAATAAAACCCTATTATTGAAATTTTGAAGTTCTAAAAGAGACATATTAAAGTCTAGCTTCCAATGACAAGTAGTGTCACACCCCCAACCTAACATATAAAGTTTTCACTTTACAAGCTTGTAATTGTTACCAAGAAATAATTCATATAAAATCTAAAACTAACCACAATAATTTAATTGCAAAAAATTCTCTAAATTTTTAATGAATACTAATAATTTTTTTTTTTTTTTTTTTTTTTTTGAAATTCCTAAACTCCTTGAATGTGCACTACTTCAGCGAAAAATTAAAAACTTTATTTCTCATAATCTGAAAAGGGATAAAAATGAGGGTAAGCTTGAGAACTTAGTAAGTAATCAAATTCCAACTAACTAGATCAGTAATTTATTATAATAATAAAATAAATAATTTGCACATAGGATTAAACATCGTTGGCTTAGATATTGTAAGACCGAAAATATTTTCGTAAGGAATATGTTCTAATTCTTTTTTTTTTTTTTCTAACAAAAAAAAATCAATGCAGCTAAAAAATTAAATAAAAATTTGTGAGGGAAAACAAATGAATATTTAATTAGTAAAAACTATATTTTAAGCAAAACTTAACTAGTCAAAAGAATAGTTACTTACCGCCATTAATACCTCTACTCAAAACTCCTAGAACTCTTCAAGAACAATCCAACATAATCAATTCAATTACAGAGAAAGGTGTCCCAAAAAATTACTAGAATGATCCTAGGGTCTAACTAGCCATTTTAATTCACTAAACCAATGGTAAAAAGGACTTCTAAGATACTTAATAATATTAAACATTTTCAAACCTTCTTTCCCTTGAATCCCTAGTCTTTTCTCTAGAGTTATCTGAATCAAATGCAACTTCTTGGTTTAAGGATGGCTAGGGTTTCCAACCTAAAATATATAACATTAACCCCCCAATTTCAAAAATCACTAAGTTAATCTTGCTTTATAAATTTTATCTATTTATCCTATGTCGTCAATATTCCTTAGATTCATATCATTTACTAATTGGTCCAAGTTAATTGTCTTATTCATTTATTATTTTTTTGGTAATTATAATTTTCACCCTAGACAAGCATCGCATTCCAAGCCTTGGTCTGCGCAAAGAGTGAGGGTCCTAACTGTATATATAAGGTATAGAAATGAAGATGATTTAACAAGCAGAAACATCTCATTCAACCTAGCTCTCCTATCAAAAAAAAAAAAAAAAACACCTAGCTCTTACATTTGTCATGGATATCGCAATTTTCTTCCTTCTTCTATGTCTGTTGCAAACTCTTCCACAATTAGCTAATACATTTGACAGTGACACTCTCGGAGGCACATCTCTATCTATTGAGAACCGGTTGGCTTCAGCAAATGGAGTATACTCTGCAGGGTTTTTCCCCATTGGTGACAACGCTTTCTGCTTTGCCATATGGTTCAACAAATCCACAAATTCTACAGTTGTTTGGATGGCAAATCGAGATGACCCTGTTGATGGAACAGGTTCAAAGCTTTCTGTTTTGAATGAAGGGAAACTTATCCTTACCAATTCAGTTGGTATCACTGTTTGGACCACTAGAACACCAGCCTTGGCAACATCAGAGGCCACCAACTTGCAACTACAGCTCTTAAACACAGGAAATCTTGTTCTTAGTAACTCCAAAAGTGTTATCATCTGGCAAAGTTTTGATTCACCAACAGATACTCTTCTTCCTCAACAAACACTCACCATGCTTTCGAGTCTTATCTCGAAAACAAGCCAAGATGACTATGCTTCAGGAAACTACAAGCTCTTTTTTGACAATGACAATGTGCTCCGCCTGCTTTTTGAAGGTCCAACCATGACTAGTCTGTACTGGCCGGACCCTTGGGTTACAGACCCTGGAAAATTGACTGAAAGGGATCCATACAATACTAGTAGATATGCGATACTTCATGACTCAGTCCATTTCCGGTCATCTGACAATTTCACATTCTTTGCAACAGATTTTGGTGTGCTAACTTGTAGACGATTAACGCTTGATTCCGATGGCAATCTTCGATTATATATACAGCGTAAAAAAGATGAATGGGACGTGGGATTGGGTTGTAACATGGCAAGTCTTCTCTCAACCATGCAGAATTCTTGGCATCTGTGGACCCAATAGTCTGTGTAGTACTGATCATGTTTCTGGCAGAAGATGCTCTTGCTTGCCGGGCTTCAAGGTTAATTGGTTAAAAATCATACTGATTGGTCATATGGGTGTGAACCAGAATTCAGTTTCTCTTGCAACAGAAAAGATCCGTCTAGCTTTGTTTTACTTGAAAATGTTGAATAGTATGGCTCAGATCTAACCGTCTATGCTAATATTAGCTTGCCGGTTTCTGAAGAAAAATGCAGGAACTCGTGCATTTGCAAAGGCTTTCAATATAAATTTGTTGTGTATGATGATTTCTATTTTTGTTACCCCAAGTTTCTACTAGGTAAGTGGACAACATTCACCGAATTTTGAAGGAGATTTTTATTTGAGAGTACCCAAAGCTGGCCTTTCAAAGAGCAAGAGTCCTGATGAAGCGTCCAGGTGGAAGTGCACTGCCAAAAATTCCACACAACAAAGAATAACGTACGAAAATAAGACGGTAATGCTTTTGCTTTGGTTTGCCATAGCAGTGGGAGGCGTTGAGGTGACCAGTATTGTCCTGGTCTGGTTATTCTTGTTTAGAAGTAGTAAACATCCAATTCCAGCTGCAAAAGGATACCTCTTGATAGGTTTCATCGATTCACCTTCAATGAGCTAAGAAAGGCGACGCAAGGATTCAAAGAAGTGATTGGACAAGGAGCAGGAGGGATAATATACAAAGGCGTATTGCCTGATCAGCGGGTTGCAGCAATCAAGCGACTTAATGAAGCCGACCAAGGAGAAGCTGAATTTCTAGCAGAAGTGAACACCATTGGAATGTTGAACCACATGTACTTGATAGAGATGTGGGGATACCGTGTAGAGGGAAAGCATAAGCTCTTGGTGTATAAGTACATGGAGCATGGATCTTTAGCTGAAAATCTAATTAGTTCTAATGCACTTGATTGGAAGAAGCGGTTTGAAATTGCAGTTGACACTGTGAAAGGCCTAACTTATCTTCATGAAGAGTGCTTAGAGTGGGTTTTACATTGTAATGTAAAGCTTCAAAATATACTCCTAGATGCTGACTATCAACCAAAAGTAGCAGATTTTGGCTTGTCTAAACTACAAAGTAGAAGTACAATTGATCAGTCAAGCTTCTCCAAGATGAGGGGAACTAGAGGTTATATGGCTCCTGAGTGGATTTACAATCTTCCCATTACTTCAAAAGTGGATGTATATAACTATGAGATTGTGTTATTGGAGATGGTGACTGGAAAAAGCCCAAATGGCATGCATACCTTAGACAGTGGAGAGACCAGAGAGCATAAGAGGTTGGTGACGTTGGTAAGAGAAACTATTGACTTTGAGAGATCAGCTACAATGTCATGGATTGAGGAAATTATAGATCCCATGATCTGTGGTAACTATGACAAGGTTAAGGTGGAACTTGTGGTCAAAGTGGCTTTGCAAATTCCTATTGGAAATACCATAACAAGAAACCCCCTTGTTCAACTTGTCGTCATGGGTCAAGGTTTTTTTTTTTTTTTTTTTGAATATTTAGGTCCATTATTAATGTTATTTTTTAAATTTTAAGAGCAATTCAGTTACACCACCAAAAAAAAAAAAAAAAAAAAAGACCAATTGTAGCGGGCCAAAACTGTCACTAAAGGTACATTTGACCTTTAGCGGTATGTGCTATTGCGGCGGTAACAAAAAGCGCTGCTGTAAATACACTTTTTAGCGGTTGTTTTGGTTTATTGCGGTGGGCATAAAACCACCGCCATACAACGTTAGAATTCATGTCAATTGACTTTTAGTGGCGGGCACACGGTGCCGCTATAGGCAATTAATTAAATTGGACTAATTGCACTTTTAGTGGCAGGTGGAAACGCTGTTATATGTGCGTGCCTTTAGCGGCAAGGAGACACATTGCTATATGTTTGAACCTATAGTGGCGGGTGATAAGTGCCACTATAGGAATTCATTTAAAACATAAAATATGCACCTTTAGCGGTGCTTTTTGATAGCCGCTATAAGTTTTTTTTTTTTTTTCTTTTCTATGGGTTTTAAAACCACTGTTTGTTGATAAATAAATTGTTCACAGACCTGTTACAAAGAACCTGTAATAGTTTTTTCTCTACTAACACAATACCACAAATATAACTAATTAACAACACCATAAATGTAACTAATTAACAACACCATAAATGTCTCCAAATTAACGTAATATTAACATAGAAATATATTATCAAATACATAACATTGTCTATAACCACCATCATAAGATTAACAAAAAAAGATGTGGTCCTTTGAATAAAACAACCATTAAAATTAAGCTAATATCATAATCAAAGTTCCAAAGTGTTTAAAAATATCCTTCAACACTTGCAAAAAATGCGGTTGTTCTTCCGTAGTTCTTTGTACGCAAAAAAGTCCTCGAACACCAAGATAAAACTTATAAGCTGCTTGGTTGATGGGATACAGCTGATGATTTTTGGAGAGCTGGAGATTATTGGACTGGAGGAACATCCTACATACAAAGTATGATTACTTAATAAGTATGTATAAATGGAATAGAATGACAAGAAAATACTACCAAGGAAAAAAATGGGAAAAAGTTAAATGAAGACATGTCTCTTATGTTTTAAACCTCTAAAAGTCATTTTAAAATTGACATGTCTCTTTTTAATATGACTTACTCTTTTTTTATTAATATAACTAATTCACTTAATGATAATTAGGATGAATTTATATTAATTCATAGGCCTTTTTATAAGTGGAGGGAAAAAATAAGTACAGTTCATATATGTTTTTCTAAATAATAATAAAAAAATCACTTATTTCTCCCACATTTGGGAGCCTTTCTCCATAGGTCCCTGGATTATGGCCAAAGTGGCCTTTAGGCCTAGGATTGGCTCTCTCCCAAAATAAATAAATAAATAAGTAACAAGTAGCCAAACAAAATATGGCAAAAGAATATGTTGAGCGAAAATTCTTATTTGATGTCAATTTGTTAATTTATATTTTTAAAATAGCTCCATTAATTTTAAATTAAAAAAAAAAAATCAAATGGTAATACAATTAGTCTACATAATTATGTAGAGTCTTCTCAATCCTAAACTCTCTCCCTTTAATAAATTAGGACCCTAGTTTAGAAAGAGAGTCACTACACAAAACTATTACTTTGATTATTTACTTTAAACCCTAAATTTTATGGCTTATTCAATTTTAAGCTATAAGCCCAACTGTTAATATACTTGACCAATAATTGACATAAGTAAAAATAGATAAACAAAATAGCAATCCTAATCACAAAAGAAATCAAGCACTCACAACAACAACAAAGTGCTTACAAAGAGAAAAACATTGACTAAGTCTTTGTTAATATACTTGATTGCATTGTGAAGAAATTTGTTGCATTTGTTGAAGCATGTGAGTCATTCTTTACTCATTTCTTCAAATTGACTAAGTATTTCCTTCATTTTGTCAAAACTTGCTAGTTTCTCCTCCATAGTAGCCAAGGAAGCCTTTAGTTGTGCAACTTCGTTGTCCTTTGCTTGACTTGAGTGTATGTCAATGTCCATGAGAGCACTCTTGCTACTTCGACCACTTTGGTTTAGACCAAATCCTATCCCATGAATACGACCTTTGCGCTCTTTATCCATCACTTTGGCAAACACATCATCTGTTGACCATGCAATACTATCATTTGTGTCAGATGACTGCAATTGATTCGAAGGCTCAATCAACAATTCCTTCATTTTGTCTTGATATATGGGTTTGAATAAAAAAAAAAGTGTCAAATCATATAGTTAAAATGACCCCACAACATATATATACATATATATAGGATGGGACAAGCAAGCACCAATATGTACCAGTAACCCTCAAGAGAAAATTGACAATCTACAGGCAACTCACCACATGAACCTCTCCAAAAAAAGAAAAAAGAAAAGAAGGAAGTCATTTACATCCACTGTGTATGCTGTAATATAACAAAAGAACTAAACATAGAGGCCTCGACTCAATAAGAATAACATTTTCACAATGAAATGGAGTTTGCTATGTAATCCAACAATCAAATGACCCCACAATAAAAAGGAATGCGTATTGGCTAATATTGATATAAAAGAATCATCAATAACAATTATCATTGATTCAAAATAGTTACACACGTGTTCAAACAACCACATGGGATTCCATCTTATGCTTGGTTTTTGTCAAAAAAGACATGTTGGTTCAAAAGTTATATACAATATTTTGCAAGACTTCTAAGACTTGAATTATTTGAACAAAGCTCATCTTTGAGACAACTTTGTAGGGAAAAACTATAATATTGTTTTTTGAATTCCTATTTTGTTTACCCCCAACTACAATGGAGAAATTACTCTCAATTTTTGCATGCACTATAGGATTAACTGTAGATCTATCTTTACGAGTATGCAGTATTTGTTATAATACTGCACGCTCTACAAGACGTCCATCCGTTTTTACCTACATTATGAACAACATATTTATGTAGTGATGAATATTGGTTCTATATAAACTTTGGGAGAAGTCAAAATCATTTAAAAAGTAGTCATAATATTTATCACCTTTTTTGCAGCGTGCACAACATAGCTACAAGAACTAGCAGTATGTAAGTCATCCTGTTTAGAACGATGGTCTTTATTTTTCTCTGACTCTATTTACATTCAACAAAATTACATGTTTATATATAGTATGCTTTAAGTATCTAAAGCCACTTTTAGCTAAAGCCAAAACGCTCAAAAACATCATTTGGTATCTATTGGAAACCAAAGTAAAGAATGAGAGGAACTGCATGATGATAAAGAGTAACAATTTGATAATTGAAGCTTCACTTGTAGCAATATAGTGGACAACAAATAATTACTAAATGAGCTTCCCATTATAGCTTCCCCAAAGCATATACATTTTATGTCAATCTAGAAAGCAAAAAGGCCATAAAGAAATGGAGAGGGCACTCAATTATGACCCAAAAAAAGTATGACAAATTTTGTCATAATTCTCACTTCCACTTCATAAGATTCACACGGCTAAATTACCTGAACAACATTATTGTCATACCAATTTAAAAGCTTAATACCCACTATTAGATAATTACAAGCCAAAAACCACCAAAAACATCACTGATTGCAAAATGCATAGATAAAAAAAAATTATTTTAAACATTAAGAAAATAAAAACAAGAAGAAGAAGCCCACATCCAACCTAATGAAGAGAAAATATATAGAAATGAGAAATTATTTTACTGACTAAATTAAACTATAATTAGGTCCATACTCCATACTAATTCAAGTCTTAGATATAATAGAGGAAAAAGGGAACAAAAATCAACCCAAAAAAAAAAAAAAAAATTGTAAGCTCAGCATCATCTGCATGTGGACAAACTATTAGCTCCAAATTAAACAACAACAACCAAAAAAAAAAAAAAAAAAATATTATTTACTAATTACTATAATTATTCTTCCATATCATTAACCCATAAAACACGAAACCCAAAAAAATAAAAAAAAATAAAAAATAAAAAAAATAAAAAATAAAAAAAGACAAATTGAGCAAGACCCAACTAATAAATCACTGAAATAAGAAATGAGTATCTAAGAAAAAAGCAAAAGCAGCACTAGATTTACTGATATTAGGAATAGAAAAGAAAATTCAACCAGAAAAAATTACCTGAGTTCAAATAAGAAAATGTAATTAGGATCCGTTTGGATACTGCTTATTTTGCTGAAAACTGAAAGTATTGTAGTAAAATAATTTTTAAATGTGTGAATAGTACCGTGAAACCCATTTTTAATGAAAATTTTGTTGGAAAAAGAGATTTGTGGGTCCCGTAAATAGTGCACAAAACCCACTAACAGACACATTCCAGTGAAAATTTTGTTAGTCAAAGAGGTAGTAGGTCCCGTGCACAGTGTATGGTACCCACTGACAAACAAAATCCCACGTGAAATGTGTTTCTCAATTAAAAAAAAATAAATAAATAAAAATAAAAATAAAAAATAAAAAAAAATAAAAAAAAAGGAAAACACAAATGCAGCATGGAGAAATGCAATCCAAACGCATGCTTAATACTATATAAACTACCTGAGTTCATAGTTTTTTTTTTTTTTCTCTATATTTGAGTGATCATGATTATGATGTTTGAGTTGTAACAATAACTTATGTAAAATTTCAAGTGTAGCTATGATTATCTTGATAGGATTAGTTGTAAGGTGGCTAGATCTGCACGTTTATACCTTCCATTTGAACTAGAAGCTTAATGATTGATATAACTGTACTAATTTAATGATGAATACTTTTGATAAATGAAAACTAGGAACTTTTAAGAAAGCTAAACCATTTTAAGAAATATCATTATAGGCCAAAGCAAAAAATCTTAAAAGAAAGCTAGAACCTATTAAGAAAATCACTCCACACCACACACTTGCCTTTGTTTTTGAACGTTGACAAACCAGCATTTACCACCTCCCAGACTTCTACCAAATTAAACAAATATGAAATATGAAACACAACTTCTCATATATACTAGTTTCACAAAAAGCACACATAAAACTAACAAATCATATCTGAAAGCAATTCAATATGTATTCTCTCAATTTCTTAATAATCATTCTCCTTTTGGTATGATCCATGATAGAAAAGAGAGAGAAAACAAACATACCGTTGCATCATCAGTATACCAATGATCAGCAAGTATATCCCAATCTTCTGGTATACATCTCTTGGGTCGGTTGTTCTTTACTCGTGCTTTGTTTCTTGAATGCGGTATATAATGCCTAGTCTTCAGCCCAGACTTATAATCCCTCCAAGCCTTCCCAATTTTTTGTAAGGTAAATGTCTTCAGAGCCGCATACGCAATAGGATTAACAAGGACACAATATATTTGCTACAATCAAATAGTTGAGTTATCAAATTACAAATGTTTTCATGCTAAAATACTTATGTAAAACCTAGTACAAAATGTCTTAATTACAAGTATTATAACTTCTTCAATACCTCTACAACACACCAACACTCTTCTTTAAGTTCTTTTGGCATGTCCTTCCAATTAAGATATCTAATTGGGAACGTGTAGGGTTTCCGTACAATCGTCCCCAAGAAACTAGTGAAAGTCCTCACCCCGTCATCAACCAGTTGATGCATACTATTTAGTGGCAAATCAATTTCTTGGTCATTGGGAAGATCCCAAATATCCAAGTACTTGCTTGGCCCACGAGTGACACGTACAGCTAGCTGCACATCTGAATTTTGAAGGAGACAATATCAAACAATGTCAAACAACAAAGCATGCAAAGCTAAGGATGAGTCTAAATATTCTATTAAACAAGTGGTCATTATATGCTAAAGAATATAAAATATTAGAAACATGCTAAAAAACTAATAAATTTCAAGAAACAAACAAATAAATTTGCATGCAATTTATAGCAATTTGCTCCCAGTGCCACTTCATAGCAATTTGCTCATTGTACATGCAAACAAACATGTAAAATCTATTTTTAAATAAATTATGTTATGCACATAATGAAGTTGATAGTGCAAGTAACATTATTGTGAAAGGCCTTATAAGATGTGCTATGGGTGCAACTTGTACCTTTGCATACAAATTTACTTAGTTGTTCATAGACTACCTAGCCCCAGGTATGGGCCACAATTTCTTTCATTTGGTCTTAAGATTATATACCATCATTTTAGTCACTTATCACAAAAAGACATCTACGTAGTTTCTTTACATTCTGGAGCTTGGTGCATCAACCTATCTCTCATTATCTCCACTTGGTTCATAATCGGAAGTCAAAACCAAATAGAACTCTTAAATGGGAATAATTCTCCATTTAAACCAAGCACGTGATGTCTATTTTGTTTCCATTTAACCACCATATTATTGACATTCTACCTCTTAAAAACAGGAAGAATTTCAAATGTACATGCAAGCATTGCGTCATAGTAATAGAAGATCATAAAATCAGATAAATGAAGTTCTTTCTAGGCATATACTCACGCGAAGCCTAGGAATAGTCCTACAATGGCAGAGATGGAGTTGATGGTGGAGGTGAGGACGATTGGGACTCAATGCAAAGCTCAGGGTTTCGTGGTCCTCCTAAGCTTGACAATGGCAAGCGAAAGGTACGCCTTTGTGAGATTTTGAACACAATATCCACACAAGTTTAACCCACAAATCATTCATGCCCAGAAACTGTTTTCCATAACACTCAGCCCAGAAAGGGTTAGAGTTTCCCTTAAAAGCCGACACAATATCAACGTCATCGATCTTCGGAAGCACCCATTCTTTCTTGGACCAGACGCCGGAGTCACAAGGCCATGTGGGAGTAGGACTTGTCGAAGGTTTGGTGAGATGTGTCCGGGTTGAAAGGGACACATTTGGCGAAGAAGAGGTGGGAGTATGTTGGGTTGTTGCAACGAGCCTCATCATGGATGTTTTCGTCAAGTGAGCAATGGGGTTTGGAGACTAAGATGGGTTTTGGCTGTTGTTGTGATGACACAAAACAAAACCTAGGGAGAGAGTGAAGAGGTTTTCAAAGTGTCTGAGAGAGAGAGAGAGAGTGTGTGTGTGTGTGTGGGAGACTAACGAAATGGCTAAAAATGTAAAGGCGCTGTAAATGAAAAGCCAAATGGAAAGGGACAAAATAACAGAGGGAAAATTTAGGACTAGGTGTAGGCAATTTAAAGGTCTATTTCGGCGGTCCAACCTGCCGCTATAGCTAAGAAAACGAGCTGCAAAATAGGTATCTATTGAGGCGATTTTATATATCGCCGCTATAGTATGCCGCAAAATGTTATATTTATTGCTGCGGGTTTTTGAAGCGCCGCTATATCTAAGTTCAACACTGCTAAAACACATATATTGTGGCGGTTTTATATACTGTCGTTGTAGTATGCTACAAAAGACTAGAACTATTGCAGCGGGCCAATGAAACACCGCAATAGAACTCATATATAGCGGCGGTCCAAAAAAGCGCCACAATATGCGACATATAGCGGCAGTTTTCGCACCTGCTGCAAAAAACCTGCTGTAATAACTCATTGTTCAGTGGGGGCACATATGAACTATTTTAATCTACTTATAGTTTTAATATGTAGTTGTGCATTATTGATTAAGTAAAAGGTAGCAAATATTAATTTGGTTCCTATTTCTTATCTTACCTCTGCAACATTAATTGTTGAGCGTCTTTGTTGCTGTTTGAGACTAGAGATTTTTTGCTCGTTTTGAAAGAGCAGAACCATATATTTATATATATATATATATATATATATATAGTTCCTAGTATGTGGAAGAAGAGAATTTTTTTTCATATATATAAAAGCAATGGAAGTAAGTAATGTATTTTATTAGTAGTTTTATCTACGAAAATTTCATTTCATTGTCTTTTCATAATTTGTAATCAACTAACGATTACTTCTATTTTTAAGTGATTAAGAAGTAATTGTAGTGCTATTGGGCCTATTAATTTCATTTCACAAGTTGTAATATTGATGTTGATTATGTTAAAAACTTAACAAGGACCATTAGTTTATTGGCAACCTATTAGTTTAAACTCTTCAACTTGGCTTTATTGGCAAAACAATGGTGGAGATGGCTTCATGATACCGTACTCTTAAATCCTACTAGTTTCTCAAAAAAATTAAAAAAATCTTAATTAGTCTATCGTGTGTGTGTGTGTGTGTGTGTGTGTATAAAAGGATAAATACTTCCCAATTCAACTTTTATGCATGCTCCAATCCATAGAATTTCTTCATATACTTGGAGGAGTATTTGTCAAGCTAGGGAAGATTAATTGGGAAATGGGGAGAATGGACACGTGGCTTTCGTTTCCTTAATCTAGCAGAGTTATCTCTCATTGTTTTGGCTTACAAGCAGGGACTGACCCAGGTGGGGCCCAAGGGGCTCGGGCCTCGTCAATTTTTTTTTTTTTTTTTTTACAAATTATATACACCATTTTTGTAGTTGTCCTCCTTCTAAAACCTTAGGCCCCCTCCAACTAGTAAATATTCAACCCAAAAACTTAACAAAAACAATAAAAATATTCACAATGGTGATTGTATTTTAGCCAAAAAAAAATCTATTTTACCACCAAAGAACCAAAAAACCATGTGTTATTGAAAAAGGTAAAGCTAAATTTTTTGCAACTACAGTAAGCTAGTATAAATACCAGTTGATTGTAGTAAGTTGTTAAAAATAAAATACAATATTTTATTCTTTCTAAAAAAAAAAAACAATATTTTATTAAGATTATCTCTCTACCTTCAATTAAGAAACTCAAATTCTCTTTCTTCCTTTATTATTTTAATGAATTGTTAATATTATTTTAAATGAAGTGGTAAAAAAATAGAACATTTGATATTGGGTGTACTGTAAAGTGAGATGATAAAATAGATAAATTAGCTTTTTTAGGTGCTAAAAGCTAAATTTTTTAGCACTACTATTGTGAATATTTTAACTTCAAAAAATAAAATAAAATAAAAATCCTAGCTAGCCTAGTATTAAAAAAAAAAAACATTTTTTTTTTTTTTTGTTGGTAGATGATTGCATTTTAATGTATTAAGAAATAACGATTTTGTGTATTTATAATTTGTTAATACTATATGGATGTCTATTTGGAAATTTTTTTTCTTATACTCCAATCCCCTCTAACCTAAAATCCTGAGTTTGTCCCTGAGGCCAAGGCTTGCCATTGATAAGTTCATTCCATTAAGCGAAGGCTTAAAAACAGGTAGAATATATTGGACGTGTTGTTTTATGGAAGCCAACAACCATCTCAAAAAGTTGAACTCACATTTTCAGTTATAAAACAAGTGCATATGAGTGTAACAAACACTTCCTGATTTATAGAATGCGAGACTTATTTATAGTTGTTATATACTATGTGTGTGCCTTGATTATCTAGGACAACTATTTTGATATTTTGTCACTTGTTGTATAATTTTCGGGATTTTTTTCTTTATAACGTACTTTTTGTTTAGCTAATACTCCAAAATGTAAATGTTAAGTTCTTATCAATTTAATACATTTCAGAAAAGGGGAAATGAAAGTTGAAACATAAGAGGCTAGCTATTTTGGCGTAAACCCAAATGGATTCCAAGTTTTTCCTGCTAAAAAATCAGTGTGACAATCATATATATATATATATATATATATATAACGTTGCAATATGTATATTATATGGTGGTTGTATTTAGGCATTGATGTGCTTCATTATTAGCAGCATAGTGCATGTGCCATGTACACATACAAAAAAAAACAAGGCCCAATACAGAGAAAGCACACTTTAGGAAAATGTCAATAAAAATGGAGATGCGGGGTATCGATCCCCGTACCTCTCGCATGCTAAGCGAGCGCTCTACCATCTGAGCTACATCCCCGTTTGATGTTGTACTCTTAAATATTTGTAGTAACCGTTAAAGAACGGCGCGCTAGCACAGCCTTTTCTCTTCGCCACCAAAGCCTCTCGTTTCTCATCTCCTAAAAACTTACGAGCTGATCACCCATTCAACAATGTTCTCTCACTTGGTGCCTCAATCACTGGTGCCCTATCCAAAATAAGGACAAAAAAAAAAAAAAAAAAAATGCTATATATAAGTTCATATCTTTATGTATACATTCTTTATAGTTGGAGTTCTCATTTGTTAATTTTAGCTCTTACTAGTGAAAAAAAGGATTCACACCTCAGTACCTCATGTGTTTTGGACGTGGGAATGTTGTCAATAATCAATAGGGACAAAAAAAAGGTTATGCTGTCGTAGTTATATGAATCAATTGGCATGTTACTTGTATGCAATCTTTTAAAAAAAAGAAAAAAAAAAGGTATCCATATCTTTGACAAGTAATTTGGTCTTATTTAGGATCTAAAGGCCAAGCTATTTGAACTGTTTCGTCAACACTGTTGGGCCATGTTGAAATTCATCACTTTTGTGGAATTTCAGAATGCCTTTGAATTTGGTTAACACAAAGTTTCTTGCTTGTAAGATTTGCTAATCTCCTTGATCATGTCAAATAGCCAACCAACCCGATGTTGTTAATTCCTTGCTCAAGTCAATTTAACCTTAAGGAATTTTATTTACATATGCTTCTCCCTATTCCTTTATTGCATAAATTTGAATCCTTAATAAATATAGCATATGCGACTAAGAAAGTTTTATTTTTGAAAGAGCAAGGTGGAAGTTGAAGTCAATGATTCAAGACCCAATTAGACGCGTGTGTAAATTACCAATGAAGAATCTAATTTGAATCATCAAAATTTTACTGGATGCTCGGTCTCTTGTCCCATTTAACTGGTATTTTTACTGAATGTTCTTTTTAAGTGCAGTTTTGAAATCTTGCAGATAATTTTGCTAAGTTTGCTCTTTTTATTTATTAGTTTCAAGATTTGTGCACTATACATAAACTCCTTTGGCCATGGTAAAAATTGCACATAAAAGGTTTTGGTATGAAAATGTAAAGTTATCTGCAAAGTATAATCTCATAAAATTGCAAATGATGAACTTGCCTTTTTTTTTTCCTTTCTAACGTCACGAAATAGTTACTAATCCCGCTATTACAAGAGAAACAATGATTACAACTTCTAAGTACTGCGAATCTCACTCTTTGCATTGGCAAGGATTCAATTATCTTAGAATTGCTCAATCTTTTGCAATAGCAAGTAAGGAAGATGCATTGGCGGGCACATATGATACATTAGCAAGAGGTTGCTTTTGATTGAAAAGTTTAACCACGTATGCATAAATAGGCAGTGTGTTCATGTACATGTCACCATAACTTTGTTTTACTTTTGTGCTCTTGTGTATTTGTACCGGCAGGCCCATAAGAGATAGTGCAAGAAATTCAATGCACTGAGCACACACATGAGCCAGTAAAATCTATCCAGGTGGTAATGATTTATGTTGTTACCAGAAAGCCATGGCTTGTGTTTGGAGTGACCAGTGACATTGTTAACTATTGAAACAATGACTGTGCTGAGGAAGTACCCCATTGCCAAGGAGGCCCAAGAAAGAGATGTAGCCAAGGATCTCATGCTTACGGGTGCCTCTGTAAAGAAAAATTCCAACAAACCAGCCAGGGTGAAAAGATCTGCTGAACCAAGGAACAAGTATTGGAAAGCAATCCAAAAGAATGTGATGGGCAATGGATTCTCAGAGTCAAGCATTCCTAAGTTGGTAGCCACTCTCTTCCGCTTTATCTCAACAAGAGCTGCTATTACCATGGCTATAATTGAAAGTACTAGACCAATACCAATCCGTTGGAGATGAGTGATTCCCATTTCGGATTTAGTTGCTTTACGAGCAAATGGGATGATGAAATGGTCGTAAAGTGGTGCAAGGATCATGATGAATGTTACCGGGAAAATAGGAAGTGAAGCTGGTGGGACTTTCAAGGAACCAAGCTTGGTGTTCATTGTAGCAGCTTGTTGGACAGAAAATGTGGATAGCTGAGCTAGGCAACAATTGAGCATAATGGTGCAAGCAAATATTGGAAGTACTTTTAGCACAATTTTGACATCTTCTACTTGCTGCACTGTGCATTCTAGTGCGTTGTGGACTGGTTTGTCTACCACTGCATTATTTAGGAATTTGAGACTTTCTGTTGCAGTTTGACTGGACTCCATTGTTTTGGCATTTTCCTCTGATTCCTTGCCATTTGGAGATGGAGAAGAAGGGTTTGTGGTCATGCTTGCAATAGCATTGCTTGGGCTTCTGCTCGTGCAGCAATTGAGTGTGGCAGCAACCAAAACCTTTTTAATCATAAAAGAAACTTAGTCTGTTTACATGGAGGGATGAAACTAAATTGTGATTAAAGAATCATAGTCTATTTACATGGAAGGATGAAGCTAAATTTTGCTATTAAACTCAGCTATTAAACTCATTCAAATGCATACTCAATTGGGAAGTCCTTAAATGGTTTGAATGAGCAAAATTGAGCATTCTAGATTGGTTTATAAGGTTAGAATATCATTGAAGACTATTTATGGGATTGTCCTGGAAGTTGTTTCTTTGGTTTGCAAAACACATTTGCAAGCTTGCCACTCTTAGTAGTGCTGCAGGCAGAGTTAAATGGTTCATCAAAGTACTCTTGCTTTAATTAGTGAAGCACGACAAAGCCTATTCCATGATATGGTGCATTGTGGTGGGTGATAAAACAATTGGAAATCATCTTAGCCTTCATAATTTATGCAAACCAAACTAGAGCTATCCATATTGTGCCAAAGGCAACTTACCTTGAAGATGGTTGTAAGTGGACTTCCAGAAGGTATTTTGTTCCTATAAAAGGCTGAACCAGCGAGGAAGATTGGTATTGATAAGAATATGCTAATGGTAGAGAATCCAAAACCCCATTGCCACCCTTTATTGTCTTCAATCCACACCACAAATGTTACTGCAATAAGGCCACCACATGAGAGACAGAAAACAAAGTAGTTGAAGAAGGTTGATCTTTGCTTCCTTCCTTGTGGTGTGCTTTCATCAAATTGCTCAGCCCCATGTGATGGTAGTGATCCCTTTATCCCTCCAACACCAAGGGCCACAAGATAGAGGCCTATAAACAACATTGCAGCTTTTGCACCATAAACTTCCTGGCAAGGAATATTGAGGTTGGTTGGGTCACATACTGGTGGCATTAGTGAAGGTGACCGAGCTTGCACAAAGAGTACACTCAAACCCTGTTTGAGTAGTTGCATCATTAGGAACAGTATATAATGTATATAGTTCATAAAGTTCAGTAGCTTATCATTCTAATATATATATTTCAATTTAATTTAGGAATTACAAATAGTGTTAAACTAAGTTTAAACTTTAAACTAATTAGAATTTGTATCTAAAGAAAAAGCTAATTAGAACTTATTGTTAAGTGATTTTCTATAAATTCTCTAATTCTACTTTATATATATATATATATATATATATATTAATTCTACTAATTAAATATGCATTTTTGAATTTTTATAGCATACTCCTTGACAGTAAATACATTTTTGCAAAATTTTGTGTTTATTCATTTAGTTGGACTTTTTAAGATTGCGTTTGGATAGATTAATATTTGGCAACTTATTTTATTATTTAGCTTATTTTTGCTATTATTCATAGGTCTTACGGCACTTTTTGGTACTATTCATGAGTTCTACTGTACTATTTCAACTAACTTTTACATTTATTTACAATACTTTCAGTAAAAAGTTTTCAATTTCAATATAATAAGCAAATCCTAAACATACCCTAAATTTAAACTTTATCCTTTCCATCACGTACTGGGGCCTTATCCTATCCAACACGTAATGGGGCCTTATCCTATCCACCATGTTGGATATATTTAAAAATTCATCATTTTTTTGGGCCCTTATCCTAAACTTAAAGCCAGGAAAATTGCCTAGTCACTTCCAACCTAGAAAGGTAGCCCACCTTAGTGAGACAATGGTTTGTGACTGGCCCAAATATTTGTACGACAAATTGTCCGGTACAATTGTGGCCCATATTATAGACAAAAAGGACTACAACAAAACAAGGTTTCTATAAAGAGACCCCCTTCCTTGGGCCCATAGAAAAAGAAGAAAATGACCCTTTTCCCTCCTTTTTTGTTTTTGCTTTTGTTTTTTGTTTTCTGAGCAATCCTTTTCCCACTAAACATTATGTTTGTACACTGCCAATATTCCAAATTTAGGTGTTTTAATTAAAATTTAAAAGAGAGAAACACACAAATATATACACAAAAGTAGAATAAAATAAAAAAATATATCTAGAAGGCAATTAACGACCATCACTGGAGTACCATGGGTTGAACTATAAATCTCACTTTGCAACAGTTACTCAAAATTAAAAAAAAATAAAATAAAACTTTACTTTGCAACAAATTAAGATCAATCAAGTTCATCAAAAAAAAAAAAAAGAAAAATTAAGATCAATCAAGCCCTTTGCTAGGTAGCTTAAAAATATGAGGTATTTCATGAAATTGCTATGCAAAATTAGGCTATTCTCTGATAACATGTGGAACATATACACGAATATCACAAGTTGTAAGAGAATAGTTTTATGGAGTTGCTCCATAAGATAATTTGTTAAAAGTAGGACCAAACCAGTTGGTTGGCCCCCACAGAACTGGGCCCATAGGCCACGTGTTGACCCCACAGGAACTCCTTGCCTGTATTGCAAAGACAGTGACACATTTGTCGTATTAGGCAATGAGATGTCACTGTTGAAATGTTGTTGGGTCTTGAAGTGGGATTGAGGTATGGGACTACTTTCATGGACTTGAATTCTGCTCTATCAAGATGGAGACTATACATGTGGTCCATGCCATCCATATACGGATCATCTATGTATAGATCGTTATACTTATAAACGTGATCCATTAAAAGCATAATCCATATGGAATGAATTTTCTGTATGGATCAGTGCCAGACTGCCAGTGCTGCATACACTTTATTGTTTAGTCACCGTACACCAAAATTGCCATGTCTTATGTAAGGATGATAATTGTACACGTGTATCCTAACACCCTAGCTGCAAAGATCAGATAGTGTGAGGTACCACGTGGCTCAAAAAGGTATGACATGTGTTTGGTGAGTTTTAATAGGGGCTAAGCTTATGGCTAAACACATTAAGGTACAAATACGTGTCCAGTTTGAATTTTATTGTGTTCAGTGGATTACAATATTGGACATAAATCGTGTCATTTAATAAGAGGGTCTCATTTGTATAAGGTAGTAGAGACAATATTTTTGACACTCTTCTTATATTAGGTGACAAGATTTTAAAGCTGGAGTACAATATAGTTGTACAGATGTGGCCTTGGAGCTGAAATTGAGAAAGTGAAGTTTCTCTATGTACTAGCAAAACAGAAATAAATATGGGACCATGAGACACTCACTGTGAATGGATATACGTTGCATGAGTAGTATGTGTGGGACCGAGATGTTCTAAATATGGTTGTGTTTTTGTGTGCCTAGCTAAAATGATAAGTTTGGTATGATTTGAAAGTTTTCTTCAACTTAATTAGAATTTGCTCTTGATGACTTAATCGATTTCTTCACGGGAAAATCCTTCAACAAATGATAACTTTGTATTTTTTTGGTTAATGGAACATAATATATCAATGTTCAATGAACACGTCAAATGTTTTTAAGCTAGAAATCATGTTAACTTTGTTTGTTTCGTACCACCAAACTAGAAAAAACATTAAATGATTTTTGCCTATATTCTCTTACTTCACTTTTCAAATTTATTGTTTCTACCAATAATAAGGCGGTTTTTTAAACCCATGTTCTCCAAATAAGAAAAATCAGACAATTGAGTTACAACTTTCAAGGCGTGTAGTAGTTTCAAATTTCTAATTAATCACCCATTCTACAATCTAAGAATTATTAGTTGACGTCATGTTATTAGTTTTTGTTTTCAAAGTTATTGTGGTACAAAAATCAAAGTTGAGAATCTTGGTAAAAAAGGGGAAGAGGGTGTGGAAAAAAACAAAAAACATGGGATATGAATTATGAAATACAAAGTTAGACAGGCCCTACAAAAGTATTTTTCTTTAAAAAAATTCTAACTTGTTTCAAGCCAAAAAGAAAAGGAAAATTTATAGACAGGTGAATTAATTGGCAATTTAATTTGCAGAAAATTGAGTGCATCCATTTACTACTCTCACCAATGAGAGTGTGCCCAAGTAATGTTCCTGAAATCCAAGTTGGAGTACCTTTATTACAACCCCAGAATTGTATGCTTTGAGCTCCAATGACATTCAAAATTCATGCAAGTCCTTTTCTCTCACAAGAAATGGAGTTGGAATAAGAGGTAATTAAAATAAACCAACTTGAATCATACTTTTCAATTTCGTGATTTTGATTTGTTGCATTTCATGCAATCATGCAACCCACTTTACAAGTGACTGATTCTGGCTCATAATAATTGCTTAATGCAAGCCACGTTTACTTTAGATTCCCATTAAGAAAGTCTTAGCAGCCTTTTTCTATATAAATCCATTTAGCTTTTCTTTTTTTCTTTTCTTATTTTTCTCTTTTATTTTCAAAATAACAAGATTGACGTACAAACACTTTACCCAAAAAAAAAAAATTTAAAGGGGGAAAAAAAAACAAGTCTAATCTTTAGGAAAATCGAAACTAGTTCACTAAATAATTAACAGAAAGAGAATTTTTATGGCTAAAAAATATGAGTGTTTGAAAGAGGAGGGACTGAAAAGAGTATAACTTACCAGGAGTTCAATGACTGCACTTATCAAGTAGATGTGATAAGTAGTGAAAAAGGCATCAGATAGGAAGCCCCCAAGGAGAGCCAAAAGGAAAGCTGTCCCCATGAAATTTGTGACATTGTTGGCTGATTTGGAAGGAGAGAAGTGCATGTACTCTGATAGATACAGTACCAAGTTGCTTGCGTTTGCTAAATATGCCAGGTTCTCCAATATCTCCACCACTACAAGCAAAACCAAATGATTTTTTTACTTTTAGCAATATATATATATACACAATTAGAGGGAGTACCTTTTCCAGACAAATAGACACACACACACACCCACTTAAGATATTTTCTTGTGAATTGAAAAACATGAATCAGGTGGTAACTTTTAAAAAGAAAGATCAGCTTGTGGGTGATGAGAACTTTTTTGCACTAACCCAATACAAAAGAAGCAGCAAGCATGCCACCATGGTTGCCTCTGAGAGCTGGTTTGTTCCTCCAGTTCACATAGCCTTCCCATTTGCTGAGCTGGTGCTCTTCTTCCTGTACATAAAAACTCTAGAGGAGTTAAACAAAAATAAAGCAATATTAGTTGCGATTTCCAATTAAGGAAACCATTAACATGCAGAGATAGAAAGAGAAAGAAAGATGGAGAGAGAGAGCAACGAAAAGGAACCCACCATTATCTCCTCTCTCTTTTTCTCTCTTTTTCAAGTTGGGTTGATTGGTTTGGATCCCAAGTGTATAGAGGACTTCGATGATAAAAGTAAGAGTGTGATGAGTGGAGGGAGATATATCATATATATAAAGAGGTGGGGAAATGAAAAGGGTCCAACTCGGGCGGGGAGTGGTCTAGAACAAGACAAAGACTTTGATACCTTCAAAGTTCACACTCTCCCTATGTTTCCACTCATAATTCCTTTCCTTTATATATTTATTTTTTTGTTGTGTGTGTGTGTGTGTTTTTATATTTTTTTTATAAATTATATTTTTAGTTTCTAAAATTTGGCAAGGATTCGATTTTGGGCCCACATAAAAAAAATCGGATTTAGTCATTTTAAAAATGGAACAGTATGGCCTAAGTTTACGTGATGAAAATGATGTTAGGGCACCATATTTTTAATGGACTAATAGTTGAATCAACTCCGTATTAACATAATTAACCTAATGAACGCGCATGGTGAGAGTAAGGGATTTTATTTATTTATTTTTAATATGGATAAATCTTTAAGAGACTTTCATCTTTAGGTATTGAACTTACTATTAAAAAGAGGTAAGGTTACCAACCGAGCTATGAGCCTTGGTAGGGAAAGGGATCAATAGCTTGGTTAAAAATATGTAGTATATTTCTAAAATAATGAAAGACAGGTAAGGAGAGAAGCATTAAATCCTCACACCAAAATGAAAAGAGATATACTAGCGAATTAGGGAACCCTTGCCTTGTTTGACTAAAAACCAATATATTAAATGTGAAGCTCTTGACCCCTCACCATCCTAATTATGATATGCTAGCTTTCAAGTTTCAGCCTTTCACAGAATGGCAATGTTAAAAGGAGCCTATCTTTTATTTTATATTTTGGTAAATTTTTTGTATTTTCTAAATTATGGCGTGTTAGCTTTCAAATAATGAAATTATAGATACACTACATATAAAACGATTCCCCTCTTTCAACTAGACTTTTATGTAGTTCAAAAATATTTTCATTAATGAATGATAACTTTTCTTAGAAATAAGATCATAAATGTCAAATAACAAATTTTATTTTGAATTTAAAAAGAGAACTTCTAAAATTTAAGATTTTTTTCCCCTTCACGTTCATCTTCTTATTCCCTAAAATTTAGCATTTTTTATTCAATTTTCATTCAAATAAAAGTAAAACACGCCCAATTTAAAAAATAAAAAACCAAGAGAACTCTAAAAATTTAGCATTCTTTCCCCACATGTTTATCTTATCAATAAAGTTTATCATTTTTATTTGTTTGAAAAATAAAAATATATATTTCCAAATTATAATAGATACAAATTATTAATTTTTACCAAAAAAAGAAAAAAATAGAAGAGTGTGTGTGTAAAGAAGATTCTCCCTTTTAACTAATTAAAATTTTTTGTGGTTCAAAAATATCTTCATTAATGAAAGGTAACTTCATTTAGAAATAGGGTCATGAATGTCAAATAATAAATTTCATTTTGAATTAAAAAAGAGAATTCCTTAAATTTAAGATTTTTTTTTCTTTCACGTTCAAAAAAGAAATTACGGTTACTGTTTATCTCTAAAGTTTATTATTTTTATTTGTTTGAAAAGAAATATTTCTAAATTATAGAAATAGATCTAAATTATTAACCTTTACCCAAAAAAATAGAAGAGCCTCTAAGCACGTGCAGAAACACGTGCCCAGAAGCTAGTATATAATTTTTTTATTTTTTATTTTTTACATAATGTGAATATTCAAAGGAGCCCATTTTTTTTTTTTTTCCATAGTAAACTTGTCTTTTTCTTTTTTCTTTTTTCTTTTTTTTCCTCTTCCCACTCCACTTTTATTCTATCAATTATGTATAAATTACAATAAAATAAACTTTTGATTCTTTCAAATTTATAAACGCGTAGCAACATGATCATCTAATTAATGAACTAGACCTATAAGGTGGATCATGAAGATAAAAAGATGAACAACATGATGATCCAAGCTTTTGTCTTTGATGGCCATGGATTATGAAAGTTTCATCATATTTCACCAACAAAATATATAAATAGAAGAGCAATAGATGGAATCATGGAATCCAGTGTGCATGAGAGAGTGGAGCTTTAATTTGCTGATTTTGGTTAAAAGGAATGCGCATTTTGATTTTTGTGAGGGTCACAAAAAAACAAAGGAAAGGTCATGGAGGACCGAAAGTGAGTCAAATTCTAACTTTTAGTAACATACCCACCATCCTCCACTAAACCGAGCTAGTGGTACGTACGACTGGACTTGGCTTTAAACTATTACCTATGAATATGGAGTTCAAAGTTTTACTTGCTGGCATGGATGGAATTAAAGAATTTAGTAACTTAAAATCTAATTGTCCTGCCTTATGGCCAGGGTAGAATCTTTGGCGTTTTTTGTTAGCATATATAATATAGAGCAGTAATAATTACACAATGTATTTACGTAACAATAAAATACCACGTTAGCTAAAAATCATGTTTGGAAAGATAATTTCATCATTTTTCAATTATAATTGAAATGTGTGTATAAGAAGTGTACAATAAGTAGTGTGTAACAATATTTAGCTTACAATATATAGCAAAAAAAAAAATAAGATAAGTTCTTACGTCTCTCTCTCATGTATTATATGTATATGGTTAATTGTTTACAACATATTTTTACCATCTAATATTAGGAAAATATCGAAACTTTTGAATAGTTATGAAATAACATACGTGAAGAATGGTAAAAGATCAAAATGAAAATAACCCCAATTTTAAGGGGGTAAAAGTTGTGGTATAACAATGACAATTGTTATACCACGTGTGATTTGACACTCAACTTTTTGTTTAGTTTTTGTGTGTTTGTGCGAGCATGTGCATGTGCATGAGAGAGAGAGAGAGAGAGAGAGAGAGAGATGAAAATGCATTGAATTGAATTACGTATTACTATTCCCTTAAAAAAAAAAAAGGTATTACCATATGCAATGCTTTGATCCTATAAATTAAAAGAGATATAATCACTTAAAATAAAGTAATTATTTAACAAGAAGTTCTACTATTTACTAGAAACATCAATACGAATACGACTCCAGCACGCAATAGCACAAAAAAATATACTTATAAGATTATTTTTTATTCTATCCTTTTCAATACTATAGTAAATAATGTTACGAGTTTATAAACAAATGACTTTGGGTTTTGTCAAAAGTTAATACTTTTTTTTTTTTATCATTTGAATTACATTGTTTCAGTTGTTGAGATATGTATTTATATATATATATATATATATTGAAAAGTACTGCTTGCTTGCGAGTTGATTATTTTGAATAAATATATCATATAAACTATAAAGCACTGGTATGCAAGTAGTTTGTGTCTATATGTGTCTGTTTGGATATAGTTTATTGTTGCTGAAAATTAATTGTTGCTCAAAACACTGTAACAAAATAATTTTTAAATGTATGAATAGTATCGTGAGACCAATTTTTAATATTTTTAATGTGTGAACAGTGCATAAACAATGCGTAAACAGTGTATAAACAGTGCGTGCACAGTATTTTTTTTGTCTCCCAAAAGTCAATAAGTCCGGCTAAAAAAAAAAAAAAAAAAAAAAAAAACGCAACGCCACTTTAAGTGAAACAAAGTGCCATCCAAATTGGCACTGTATATAACAAAAAGAGAGAGAGAGAGAAAAAGGGAAGGTTATTCTAGTTCCATAAAACACAGCTATAGTTCCATAAAATGCAGCTATAGTCGCGTTCTATGGCCTCGTGTTTAAAACAGGGCTTTAGGAAGAGTGTTTAGGCCCCGTTTTATAAAAACGGGGCTGTAGTACTTCTATGGTCGCATTTTTACAAACGTGGCCCAAAAAAATGCGGCCCAATACCCCCATGTTTTGTAGTGTTATTAGCCAAAGAAATCTTTATGTTTTATTTTTAAGCCAAAAATCAACTATAATGTCTAGTCATCAATATTTTTTGTTGTAAAAAAAAAATAATAATAATAATAATAAATCTTCAACTTGTCGTTCATCAGCAACCTCCTAGTAGTGCCACATGATTCCATTTTTGGCCTGTGAAAGACACTTTCACTGTTCTTTTTGACCATTGTGTTAAGAACATGGTATATACGACTTTGCCAATTAATTGAATAATAAATTTAATTGTGCATGCAAATACATATGATATACAGGGACGGAGGCATTAATTGATCAGGGGGCCAATGGCCCCCCCTAATTTTATTTATTTATTTATTTATTTATTTTTATAAATATATTAGTGTAGATATATATGCATTAATTTTAACAATTTTGTTTTATAAAATTACATTTTTCCTCCTTAACAATATCATTGATTTTTTTTAGAATAATGTTATGGTTATAAACTTAACTACAATATTTTTATAAACTGTTGAGTTAGAAATTTTTATTGGTTCGCATCTGGGTCTGTCACTTACATCACTTTTTTACTTACTAATAATCACTCACTATATCAGCAAAATACCTCTAGCACTTTCCTCATTTTAAAGGCCATTAAAAAAATTTATAGATCTAAAATCTAAAACAACATATACTAGCCCAAAAACATTTGTGCAACAACAAAAATCACCAATAGCAAAGCTAAATAAAATTAAGTCCAATGAACCAATTTTACTCAAACAAACAACTAGCCCTTTAAAAAGTTTTAAACAGAATAACTTTGTCTTTACCTAGCAAACACACACATCAAAAACTCAAAAAAAAAAAAAAAAAAAAAAAAAAAAAACCTCTACGGCTAAGATGCGGTCAAACTAGAGGTCAGAGTCGCCCCTCTTAACTCAAAGTCTTGGCTCCATCCCTGATGATATAGGCACATTCTTCAACTGCTATATATACTAGTAATCCGAGTTAAATAAAATGGAAACAGGGAAAAAGGATGGGAGGGAGGGATTGTTGCGACTCCTTTTGGGAGAACTTTTTTTGTCAAATTTCAGCACTTTAGTAGTGCAATATTGCTTTTCAAATTTCAACTCTTCTTAAAACATATTAGGCCTTTTGGTTTAGTAACACTTCCAACTGCTATGAGCTTAGTTGTGATCTACTTACTCTCATTTGGGTTTGAGTTTTTCTTCTAGAAAAAAAAAAAAAAAAAACTTCTATTTTCAATCATAATTAATACTAATAATAGTCAAATCTTAGTCACAAAATTTTGGAATCGACTATAACTACTCAACAAACTAATCATAATTGCCATATATTTTTTAAAGGATGCCTCAATGTGTATGAATAAGAAATCCATTTATATATAATACTAATAATAATAATAATAATAATAATTGTTTTCAAGGTCAGGGTAGTCCTGTCACTCATGTGACCACCTTGGCTTCAATGTAGAGCCGACTTGATGCTAGTCATAATTGCCATATATTTTTTAAAGGATGCTTCAATGTGTATGAATAATGCATCCATTTATATATAATAATTATATATATTTGTTCAAAACTAGGGCAGTCTGTCACTCCTGTGACTACCCTAACCAGGGACAGAGCTAGAACTTTGGGTTAAAGGAGGCGGTTTTATTGTTAACTGTGTGCAGCGGTTTTTGTGTGGGTAAGAACAAAATTATTTTGGTTTAGAATTTTTTTAAAGAGTAGGGTTGTTTATTTTGGATAATATTGGTTGATTGAGTTTATTTATTTATTTTTTTAGTTTTATTATTGGTAATTTTTGTTGTTGAGCTAATTTTTTTTTGGGCTTGTATATTTTGTTTTAGATTTTAAATCTATAGATTTTTTATGGTCACTAAAATGAGGAAAATACTAGAGTTATAAACTTTTTTATAAATTGCTGATACGATAAGTAATTATTAGTAAGTAAAAAAATGATGTAAGTGATGAGCTCATATGCGAACCAATAAGAATTTGTTATCAAAACAGTTTGTAAAAAAGTTGTAAAAAGTTTGTGAGTATAACATTATACTTAAAAGAATCAATGATATTATTTAAGGAAAACAAAATATAATTATATAGAACAAAATTGCTAAAATTAGTACTCATCTATATAATAATAATTTTTTTAAAAAATTAGGAGGGCCATTGCCCCCTAGTTTAACAGTGGCTCCATCCTTGACCCTAGCTTTAATGTTGCCCCTTAGTCTAACAGTGGCTCCATCCCTGAACCTAGCCTAACAGTGGCTCTGTTCCTGATCCTGGCTTCCATGTAGAGCCGCCCTTGATGTTAGTTATTAACCTAACATAATCAATCTCTTTTTTCCAAATCTGAGGTCGACTGTAAACAAATTATATGGCACCTAAAGACATATTTTTGAATTATTAAAAAAAAAAAAAAAAAAAAAAAAAACTGAAATCATGACAAAACACTCTTTGATAGCTAGTAGGGTTGAAGAGGTACACTTGTAGTCTCTAGCTAGTAGCCTTACCCGACAGAAAGACAAGGTTTTTGTTGAGTCAACCACAGAGCAAAGCCACATAACAGCATAGGATTGGGCACCTTATCCTTCAAACTAAAGAGACAAGCAAATGATAGCAGATTCAACACGGGGTTTCCCTCGTCTTCAAATGTTTCTGATAGCAGTTTTCAATTTAGCCAATGAAAATCTGATACGTAGATCACGTGATGGTCATTGTCCTTAAAAACATGCTGTTTGAAACACAATCTTGTGATTACACCTCTTTGTTACTATTTTTGTAAAAGAAAGAAACTGGTCATATGAATTATTGAACAAGAACAAAAAATGTAGCTATTAAGGATTTGGATGTAGTTTTGTGTTTTCAAAATAAAAATAAAAAGATTATTATTTTGAGAATTTGTTCTCAAAATTTTTTTTTTAGTGTTTTTTCCTCTTAAAAAACCTGTTTAGCAATTTTATCAAAATATTTTTATTTTCTACTTACTCAATTTTTTATTATAATTTTTACACCAAAAATTACATTGAAAATTTTAGAAAATTTAAGCCCTAAGTCACAACCAAAACAAAATCAATACTATAACAATCTCCATAACCTCAAGTAAAAATCCAACAATAAATCAAGATCTAAAGAACAAATAATCAATAAATAAGTAAATAAAAACAACCCACGGTAACTCTTTCTAACCCACAAACCATGGAACCAACTCTAAAGATCCAACCTACAATGGCGACACCTTGGATTGTTGTCCTCTCTCTTGGAGTTGGCAGTGTTGCGAGTGGGTTAATAACAAACTCAAAGTAAGTAAGCGTGTATTCGATCGATTCACCATCGTTAATTGGGCCTAGCTAGGTTAGACAAATCAAATTCAGACTTAGGTTTAGTGTCTTGGTACTTAGAAGGATAAGAGAGCTTTTGAAGTGTTCAGGGGAATATTTTCCATTCTTGTATATTACATTTTTTTTCTCTATTTTCTTATATATTTTTTTCTAATAAGGGATCTATTTCTATGTTATAAGAAAAGTTTGCCCTGAATGTATTCCGATATCAATAAGTCCAAATATACAATATTTTTTATAATTTTTTTCATAACGCCGGATATTACTTACTATGATTGGTATAGAATAAAAGTGGTGAATCTAATTGAAAACAATGTTACTCATATCGATCAGTAAGTTTTTTATATTGTAATCTTTGTGGGATGTGAGCTAAAATGACTACACTTAAATTTGAAAATGAAGTTTTCCATTAGAATTTTTTTATTTTTTAAATCCCTTTCAGAATTTTGTTATAGTAATGACTTTTACGTATCACCTATCATATATGGTGATTAAAATTAACACGTAGGGGGGAAATGAGGTCCACATTATATATTGTAAACCAAAATGACGAATAGGTTTATTTCACAAGCAATGACCTTAGACTCCAAATATGGCAGCATTATAGGGGAAAAAAAAAGGAACAGAAAATAGTTGCATCATTAATTACAGGTATATCCGAAGAAATTTCAAAATGTCCTTTTCAAAATTTTAAAAGATGATTTCAAAATCGCAACGTGGAGGACTGGAAGTTATTGTCGGGAACAAGTCAACTCCAGCTAGCTTCAATCAAAGGATATAATTTATACTCATATCATGCAAAAGTGAAATTAAAGCTAGTCTTCTAATAAGGTAGGTAATTTCAAGGCCAAGCATATATATATATATATATACATATATATTAATTTATGAAGATCTTCTTCCGGTTTTTTTTTTTTTTTTGGGGGGGGGGGGGGGGGGGGGGGTGGGGTGTGGTGTTAGTGTTGGTTTGGTATAATTTGTTTTTGTTGGTTCATGTAACTTAAAAAATAAGTTAGGCAAAAATACAATTGTATCTAAATTTTTTTTTTAGAAAATTATAGATAAACCAAATAAACTATAAGCAATAAATTTTTATTTAGTTAGAAATACTGACTTACATTATGAATGAAAATGTAATACTTATAGAGACCTGAGAAAGTACATTGAGATTATTTATTTATTTTAATTTTGAGATAGAATTTTTCTCTAACCTAATTTAAGTATATGTGTGTAAATTTCTTCGGAAGACTTGAACCTAACCCTTACCCCTCTACACCTCATATGCACTTATACTTATAGAGTGATCATTACGTCAAGTGTGTATAGCGACAGGATAAAAATTGCACCCTTTAAGTTGGATTGAAATTTATTTCGGTCTGTTGGGTTAAGAATGAATTAACCTCTTGCAATTAATTAATTAATTACCCAAGTTAATCAATTAGATCCAATTTCATGCAATAGCGTGGTAGCACAAACAAATCACCAACTAAATTAAATGCAGCAAAAAATAAATTTGACACAGGTGATTTGTTTACGAATGGGGAAAACCACTAAGGCAAAACCCCACAGGGTGAATTTAAGGTCACCACTCCCAAAAAACCACTCCCAAAAATCCATTATTATCAATCACAAGCGATTACAAGTATAAGAAATCTTATCAAAACCTTTGGTCTATTCTGAAATACTAACTTATAGTTAAACCCTTACCCCAATACCCAATTGGACTTGTATTGTGGCGGCAATCTTTCCGTTCAATGCACGAATCCAAGTACAGGACTAACCAATGATGTACGGATCCTAGTATATGACTAACTCCTCCAACTTGAAGAAGATATTGGCTGCAAAGTTCTTCAGTTCATCAATAATAAAGATCAGAAAGCTCCTTGGTCACAAAACCCTTGGCGTAAAGATGCAGTAGCTTCTACAGAGAGAATGATGAACTAGAACACTTTTTGCATGTATTATTTTTGCATCATATTATGACGGCACTTAAAATAATTCTTATATATATCTGGGGTTGTGAGAAAAGAAACCATACACAAATACATAGGAATATGCGTGTAATCAGATCTGAAAAGTCTGATTTCATAATTCTCGACAGATACAACTTGTGTTGAGAATTTGTTGAGTTTCAACATTAATTCTCAATAGAAAGGATTCTATCGAGACTTCTGTTGAACTTTAAAGAACATCACTTTTTTCACTTGTTTCTTGGTCAGATTTACATGATTTCAATACTTAACTTGAATACTTGTTTCTTGAAATACTAAACCCATCCTAGATCTACCTAATTACAAGTAAAACGTGTTTTGTCAAATAATTAGTCAATTTACATAGAATATGTCACTAACACAGTCCTCTAACTTTATTTTCATTCAATTAAGTCTTCGAAATTTCAATTTATTTAATTCAAGCCTTTTATCCAATTTCATTAAAAAATTAAGTCCTATATATATAGTAAACTCTATTTGTTTCCGTCATCACTTTTATCAATAGAAGTGCACCGTAAAAACACATAAAATTATTTACATGAATTTTCTCTTCAATTTTTCTTTATTATTTACTAAATTGATTAGTTCTACGATCAAAGACAGCTTCTCAAAATCTCACCACGTTCTTGTTAATATGGATTAAGGAATGCTCAGCTTAATTACCAAGTTCTAATTCATCTACAATGTACTTAGGTTGTAACTAGTAAGTAAACGTGACCCACGAAAGTAGAGTTTGAAACTTTGAAGGTCCTTATTGTATGAGAGGGAAATAGAAGGAAATCGTGATGCACGAAGCAGCACCCCACATTGATTAAATGTTAGTTATTTAATAGGGACAAAATGTTAATAGAGGGACCCAAAATTAGGTAAGAGGAAACAGAATGAGTCTGCATTAATTGAATACGATTTGAACGTAATGTGGTGTATATGCATTGAAAGTTTGAATCTGAGGAAGACACAAATGAAAGCAACAACCAAAGAAAAATATAAGTTGTTTCTTCACGCAGCTGAGTCAAATGAATAAGTCTAAGAGCACAAATTTTTTCACTTCTTATCACCACTGTAATGTGACAAATTGTGATTAAGAAATAAAAAATGGTGATTCATAATTTGTCACATCAGAGTTATTACAAAAAGCTTATAGAACAATTTGTGATTTTAGAACTAGTCGAGTCAAATTGATTCAGATATTATTTTATGATGATTTTTATTTTTATTGTTGTTTTTATTGTTTTTTATACAGTATAAAAATTCAACTCAAATCTAATCAAGTATATATATGTGTGTGAAGTTCATTTTTGAAAATTTGAACTCCGACCCTTATTTTTCTCATCTAACAAATATTTATACTTGTAAAGTAACCACCGTACCTAACGTACACGGCACTTGTTTTTATTTTTATTATCACTAACCCCAGTGTTGCTATCTGACCCAAAAGGAAACAAAATTAATAATACCGATAATTTGAAATGTACATTCACAGTTTACTACAATTACATGTTGACCACGCTAACCAAATTTGGTGGGGTGCATTAGGTGGGTCCAGTTGCCCAGGTCCATTCTAATTTTCTGCTGGAATTGACATTAATCATCCCCAAAGTCACCGCCGCTCCAATCGTATCGGCAGCTCTCAAAATCTTCTCTCATTATGCACTTTTTTCTTTAATCTCTTTTAAATATTTAAAAAATAAATAATGTCACTTTCTTTAATCTCTTTTAGAGACATCCTTCTTTAATCTTTCTTTTTTTTTTTTTTTTAGTAGTTAAAATTCATTCTGAATAGTACTTAAAATTTATTGAACTTTGGTAATAAAATTCACTCAAAGATTAGTTTTAGTTTTCTTTTAGGTAATGTTGGTTAGAAAGTAAATAGAATGGATAAACGGTTGAAAAATTAAAAAGGGTAAACAAGAAAAGAAACAATGAATCAAACAAAAGATAATGGCTTAGAGGCATGAATCAACATTGTTCTTAGACAATACTTGTCTCCATCATAAGTTTTACTGAATAGTGACTATAAATTTGTCCTTGTGATGCAACCAAGCAAAAAAATTGAAAATTTATTGAGGTGTAGCCCTTTAATTGGCATCTTTAGAGAGTCACCTTAATTGATTCAAAAAAGAAAAAAGAAGAAAAAAAGAAGGAGAAGTTACAAAACCTTAACTTTCTAGCCATTTCAAACAACAAAAATTGTATTTTACACACAAAAAAAAAAAAAAAAAAAAAAAAAAAAAAAAAAAAAAAACCCTATGCAAAGGGTTTGCTTGAGTGGGCTTTAATGAGCCACCTTTGCTGCAATTGTCAATTCGCTAGAGTAAACTAGGCTTTGCTTAACCCCTACAATCACTATGCTCGAGTAGGCTTGTCCCCTCACCAAACGGTACTTCAAAAGGTGCTTTATTTACTAATTGACACTTCAAAATTGTTCTATTTGCCAATTAAAAGTTGAACCACATAGGTCTTGCTCAAGTTGGCCCAAGACCCCACTTGAGTGGCTCACTATATTACAATCTTTTAAATATATATATATATATATATATATATATATGCAACATAGACTAGTATAGGAGGATTGAGATTTTCCATGATTTGATAAAGCATAATAAAATGAAGGAAGGAAAGGAGGATGGTGGAGATAATCTATCCAAACCCACAAGGATGGCAATTTGAACCTATCTAGAGGATATCCGATCCAACTTGGCTTGAATGAGATAAAGATCACTTACACCATAGAGTATACGAGACGATATGTCAGATAGATTATACATTGTAAATAAATAAGATACTTTTGAATTATTGACCGCGGTAGATAATGATGAAGTTGTAAATATACATGTAATAGAAGGGCACTTAGACATGTACTAGTCTTCTCTCTATGCCACCTAATGCACTAGGGGATTCTGCGTTGTTTTTATTCATGCATCTCTCTTCAGATTTATATAAGAAATGCCATTCATTGTAGGGAAAGCAATGAAATATATAACAAGTTCAGATTTTCTTAGTTTCCTCTTTGCATAATGCTTAAAGTTAGACAAAAATGGGCATCTACCCATTTCGCCAAAACTTTCCAGCAAAATGCCCTATGTTTGAAACTATTTAGGAAAATGCCCCTGTTTTGAAACTCAATTTTTGAACAATCGAGTTATAGTGAATTGAAAATTAAAATTAAAAAAAAAAAAATTGTGGAACTCGAGTTCCTTGAAAATATTCAAGTGGAACTTCAATTCATGAACTCGAGTTCTTTGAATGGAACTCGAGTTCCAAAAAAAAAAAAAAAAATCTAAATTCAATTTCACTATAACTCGATTGTCCAAAAATCAAGTTTTATATTTGAAAGTCGATTTTCTAAAAATCGAGTTTCAAAACAAGGCCATATCTCTAAATAGTTTTAGACAGAGGGCATTTTACTAGAAAGTTTGTGAAAAAGGGGTAAAACCCCATTTTGGCCCTTTAAGTTATTTCCAAACTTTCTGTTGTGATATTATGCAAATCTCATAAGGGACCTTTTACAATTTTGTTTTCTTGATTTTACTTTCAACACTATCCGGCACCTTAATATGGACTTTATGCATAATCAAAACTTCAAACAAGGTTAAATTCTGAGTCTTCTGACCTTTGCTCTCATTGAAAGATATTGACTCTCTTCAATTAATTTAAGTATAATATGACCATAAATCTGTTTTGAAAGTAACAAAAAATTGACAACAACAATTTTCTTGGGAAAATTCAGAATCTATTCCAGTAAATGGGGGAGGCCCAAATGAGTGGTTGGGAAGTGATGGAACCCATGGCCCTAGAGCTAAGAAGAAATGTCCCCAAATACAGAGAATGAAGTTCAAATAAAATGACAATGACTAAAGTAGAAAGGAATCAATGAATTATCAGATATTCTCTGGATGTGGCTTATAATAAATACTACTTAAGCTTCGTAAAGTAATAAACGAAAGTATACACAAAAGGATCGCAATGAACATTTTCCATGCAGAAATTCTTATTCCTTCACAGCCAAAAAAAAAAAAGGCATATTGGTGACAAGAATTCAAGAATATAATTGAGCAGCTTTAGCTAGGCTATGCTAGCTATGCGCATCATTTTCCATTGCTTAGGTGATCTAGTTTGTTATATTGGCCTGGTTCACGTACCACAAACACAAAACGTGACCAAAATGATAGGTCATATCCCATGCTAGCTTTCCAATTTCTTATAGTGCAATAATTATATTCTAATTAAGTCTAAGTTATGATTCATCAAGTTATGTAAATTACTTGTTTTCTAGATTTCAAACCGTGAATGTTTCGTTGGTGCTGAAAAGAGATCCCAGCAAGAGGAAGATTCCCAAACTAGAAGTTGTAATTGATGTCATGAAGAACTTTTTTTTTTTCACTACCACCATGTAAGGTTGTCACTGTTCTAACTTCCATATCCTCCCTCTCTCTTATGATGTGAAAAATTCCACCATATAGATGCCGAGGTCTTTTAGGTTCTTGCTTGGTTTAAGGATTTAAAACCAAAAGTTTGATGAATAAATTGCTTGATACGCATTTAAAACAACACCATCATACATATTAAATGCGTACGTAAGTTGAATACTATCAATGTTTTTTGTCAACTCTTGAAAAGGGATTATAAGAATATTATTTGGTAGAGTATACAAATTATTCGATAGTTGGGATATGGGAATTTGAATCCTAGGAGAAGGTAATTTGTCACTTCTTAATGTAATTTTTGTCATTATGGTGTAATGAATTTACTTAATATTTACTTTTTTCAAATAAGTTATGAATATTAATTTATCATTTATTAACTTATTATTAGAAGATATTGAAAATGATCAACTTTTTTTTTTTTTGTTAATTCAATTGTTACAAGGAGAGGGGAGATTTGAATCTTAAACGTCTCCATTGTAAATGTAGGGTCGGTTTTTGTAGCCCAAGCCCAAAAGATATGGGTTGAAGGCCCAACGAATCCAGGACAATAAATTTGTAGAAAGTGGGCGAAAGAGCTAGGCTGGTTATAAAGTAAACGATGGTTGGCTAGGTTGATTGCAGTGATGATAACGTGAAATGATGCCTGAACAACTCCATGAATGAATGTCCGAAGATATGTTTTATTAAGTGAACAGTGATTACAACATTCAGAGTTATAGTAAATCTTTTCTCTCTCTCCTCTCGTCTCCTATTATCAGGGACCCTTCTTATTTATATAGCATCCTCTCCTATCATCTCCATCGTCCCCCTGTTCTTCATTTGCATATCTATTCAAGTGCATGTCACGTCATGTGTCTACTTTAGTTCTTTGTGAGTGGTGGTAGCCGAGGTTACACTGTTCAGGGGTCTTCTCCACATAAATGCGGCAAGAAAAGCTGTTGCAGTGCATTAAATACGGCGTTAGCAGCTTTTCCTTTAGATATTTTTTAGTTCTGATCATCTCCGGATCCACCCAGGACTTATCATTATCGTTGGGATTGTTAGGAAGATTATTCGGACCTTCCACACGTTTGTTTGATCAAGGCTATTTGTGGCCGAGGAGTAGGGCGTCTTCAGACCAGTGATGACCTCTTCGGACTGTACTCCCCCTTTACTTCTGGGCTTCCTGCTTCAGATGGGCCGCCCTAACCACCTATTGCTCCTCGGAAATACAATAGTCCTTAACAGGGTGTCCCGGGCCCATTAAGTAGCTCTGGGCTTTTTTTTTTTCCCCCCATAATAGCCCCTAAAAATCTTAATTTTTCCCTCGCGTCCGAAGAGAAAAAATGGGATTTTGACTTGTCACGGGGTAAAAGTTTGAAAACAGACAAAAGTTCGGCCTGGCACGTGTGTAGGTATAGATGCGCGCACTCCATCATTGCTGCCGTTGTTTTCCGTATTCCCGAAGCGCTACATTAATTACAACAGGGGGCGCCTTGTCCTTCGCATCCAACGGTGGGCTATTGATCCAACAGACGGGGTTCTTCCTCGGAATTTTGGCAAAATAACTTCTGCCCCTTCGTTTGACCTCGTATAAAATCCCAGAGGTAGACATTTCTTCCTTACTTTGCAACTCTCAGATCATTCCACAAGAACAAGCACACAAACGCTCCGAGCTCTTTCAATCGCCAATTTCAATCCCTCTCAGAGTTCTCAAGAATCCTTATGCAAGTTCAGAGATCGGGGTCTAGTTCAGTTCCTGTAAGTTTCTATCATCTCAATCCTCCAGTTTTCTCTTCGGCTATCCTTTTTCCAATTTGAGTGACTGTTTCCTCACTACTGCATCGTACCTCAACTTTTCCGTTCAGTAGTGATGGGAAAACTCGAGTACTTGGTAGATAGCCCTGCCCAGTTGGAGAAGTTTAGGGCCACATACCGCATACCTCCAAACGTGGGTGTGAGGTATTGCCCTCCGGAGAAGATACTAACTGATTGGAAAACGGGGGAAGTTGTGATTCCTGTCATTGCCTTCCTCGAAAGGGGAATGACAATTCCTATGGACTCTATCACCACTAGCTACCTTCAAAACCATAGGATTACCCCTTGGCAGTGCGTGCCTAATATGTTCAGGATCCTATGAGCAATTGAGGACCTTAACTGCCACCTAGGATTGGGGCTCACTTGGCTCGACGTGGTGCACATGTATGAGTCCCACAGCCAGTAAGGAGCGGGATATTATTTAAAATTCCGGTCCGACGTTGTTAGGCTCATCTCCTGCCTTCCTAAATCCAATAAAGGGATGAAGGATGACTACGTGATCATCTCGGGCCCGTGGTATGACGGCCCTCACTGTCCGACCAGACCAGGAGAGCCAGGTGGGACACGTTAGGCTTAGGCACACTAACCATAGGCTTAGGATCTTCGTCTTTTAACAGTTTTTGATTCTTCTTGTGTTGCTGCTTTCCAGTTTCTAACAAAACTCTGCTGTGACTTGTAACAGATAAGAGAAACATCTCTCCTCGGCTTAGCCTCACCAACTTCGCCGCGCTTAACTTTTTGCTATGGTTCGAGATCTTCGTAAGCGAGGACGGACAACTCCGATCGGCTCCCCTTATCCTAGGGTACAAAGCGAAGTGAAAAGACTTCCAACCGGTCGGCAACGCGATAGTCCAGGGAGACAAACGTCTCACCCGTATCGACGTTTCGTTTAAGGGTTTTCTAGCACTGCACGACCTTCCACCTGTACCACACCCAAACCCCCAGGGTATACCCCCTCTCGTATAGCCACTCCAGCAAGTTCCCCTCGGACCAGAGGTTGAGGGTGAAAAGGTTAGTTCCTCCACCTCCTCGCTAGAAGAACAAATAGACAAGTTCCACTTTGGGAGGGAAGTTTCAGGGGCAAATCAAGTGGTAGAGGTTTCGGACACTGAGGAAGGAGGTGACAGGTAGTTCAGTGTCCACCCATTTTTGGTAACTGCCCTCCCCGACAACTCTTCGGACGAAGATATGGTGGATTTGAAATGTTTGATGAGGAATAGAGGCTAGAAGGCCGAGCAGAAAGGCGCTGGGACCTCTCAACCAGTAGAGATCCTGCATCCAGCGCCTCCCAAGGCTCCTGAACTCAGCTTGAAACCCATACCGAACTTACAGAAGAAAAGGTCCCACGAGCCTGAAGAGAGGGAGGTGGGGGTGCCACCAAAAAAGAATAAGCAACAGAAAACGGTGAAAGAACCTCGAGGAAAAAGGGCCACTTCCACAGAAAGCCGAGACGAAGTCCACGGGGCTAAGGTACGCCGAGGAGGGGGACTTCGCATCTGGTCCCCTAGGCTAGAGCTGGATGGTGCCTCCATTCCTTGGGATGCGTCCCTCAGGAATTATGATGGGGGAAGGGCAGGGTATGTTGCTGAGGCCCTGCAGCAGCCACTCCTCCTCCCCCATGATATGGAGTCCTACAGGCGCTTCAATCAGCAGTAGCTCTTCTTGTCCCTTAAGAGGGATATAGCCATGGTAAGTAAACTCATTCTCTTAATTTAGGTTCTATTTTTAATTTGATCTGCTCCCTTTCTTCATCCCATGTCGAAAATGTTGTCATGCAGATTACTCAGCAAATCTACGTGGTTGAGGAATGGAACAGCAGTCCAATCTCAATCCGAGGCAGAGAAAGCTCTTAGCTAGCTGAAGGAGGAGTATGCTCGCATGTCCGAACAGATTAAAGCCGTGACCAGGCAGAGGGACAACTATAAGGCCGGCCTCCAAACCGCCAAGACCCAGGCCGAGGAGCAGCGCAAACAATTGCGCGCGTCAGAGATCAACCTGGCGACCGAAAGGGAGCTGGTGAAGGGTCTCAGGGCTGAACTCCAAAAAGCCAAGGAGGGCGCCCGAGCAGCCGAGCAGGAGGTTCAACTGGCTAAGGAGTCAGTGGAAGCTGAGAGAAAAGCGGCATATTAGCTAGGAGTGGACGAGACTGGGAAGCTGCTTACGGAGCAATTTGCTTCGGTTGCTCGTGAGTACTGTGACGTAACCTGGCAAAAGGCACTGGATGTCGCTGGGGTCCCTTCGGACTCTCCCCTGAGGCTACCTGGGAGCATATACTATGATCCAGAGATCCGAGAGCTCCCAGAGACTGACTCTCCTCCTGCCCCACAGCTTTTGGAGGCTACGGAGCAAAGCTTAGTCAGTGTAGCTTCCCCATCCACCCTTGATGCACCCAGAGAGGCTGGTCTGCCAGTTGAACCAGCCAAAGACAAAGGTCAAGGGTTGGACGAAGAGAAGACTCCTGCTGAGTCCCAGAGCCAAGCCCCAGAAGCTACTGCTTAGACAGGCCAGGTTGCTGACCCTATGGTTCCTTCAGCTCAAGAGTAGATACATAGGGCTCCCTTTTTTTTTGTGTTTTTCCTTTTGTAAGAGATTGTAAGCTACTCTTTTGATTAATGAATCAGTTTCTCCTTCACATTTATTTGCTTTGCTATGTGTAATACAACTCACTATTATTATTAAAGTCCTGTACTTTAACTTTATTGTGATCCTGATATCATGTTAACAACGCGCATGACTAAGATTGGTATTAGAAAGGGGCAGAATGTATGAGAACTATTACTAAACAACGAAAACTACAGGGGTTATAGTAAAAAGCTCCACAAGCTTTTCCAAATGTGCACAAAAGAATAAGACGCAACTTAGGTTAGGGTTAATCCAAACACATTCAGGAATCTCAATCATGGCTCATCAGAGAGTGATACTTCAATAGAAACCGTTGCATTGGGTTTAGATTCAAGCAGTCAGAGAGCTGTGATAGTGTTAACTTACTCAAGTCGTCTGGTCCGAGGACTATGGGCATAACTAGATTTAAATTTGAACACTTAAAGAAATTGTAGCAGAGTGCTAACTAACCCGTATCATCTGGTCCGAGGACTACAGGCATGAATGGATTTAAGTTTAAACATTTAAAGGAATCGTAGCATACTGCTAACTAACTCATATCATCTGGTCCGAGGACTACAGGCATGAATGGATTTAAGTTTAAACACTTAAAAGGAATCGTAACATAGTGCTAACTAACCCATATCATCTGATCCGAGGACTACAGGCATGAATGGATTTAAGTTTAAACACTTAAAAGGAATCGTAACATAGTGCTAACTAACCCATATCATCTGGTCTGAGGACTACAGGCATGAATGGATTTAAGTTTAAACACTTAAAAGGAATCGTAACATAGTGCTAACTAACCCATATCATCTGGTCCGAGGACTACAGGCATGAATGGATTTAAGTTTAAACACATAAAAGGAATCGTAACATAGTGCTAACTAACCCATATCATCTGGTCCGATGACTACAGGCATGAATGGATTTAAGTTTAAACACTTAAAATGAATCATAACATAGTGCTAACTAACCCATATCATCTGGTCCGAGGACTACAGGCATGGATGGATTTAAGTTTAAACACTTAAAATGAATCGTAACATATTGATATGCTGATTAAGAGAAAAGCTTGATTAATAATAATACCTTTTGAGGTTATTTACATTCCACGGGCGTGGTATCACATGATTGTTTAGGTCTTTAAGGAAGTATGCCCCAATGCCAGCTCCTGAAGTAATATGATATGGCCCTTCCCAGTTAGGCCCTAATTTTCCCCAAGCTGGGTTCTTTGCAGTGCCAACCACCTTTCTTAGTACCAGATCGCCAGGTTCCAGAGGTCTGAGCCTTACGTTGGCGTCGTAGTCCTGTCTAAGCATTTGTTGGTAATGCGCTAATCGAACCATTGCATTTTCCCTCATTTCATTAATTAGGTCCAAGCTCTTCTCTAGCAGCTCATCGTTACCCGTCGGACTAAACGAGCTAGTTCTCAGTGTCGGGAATCCAGTTTCCAAAGGTATGACAGCTTCAGCCCCGTAGGTCATTGAGAAGGGGGTCTCTCCAGTAGACCTGCGTGGGGTGGTTCTGTAAGCCCAAAGCACATGTGGCAATTCTTCTACCCATTTACCCTTCGCGTCATCTAATCTCTTTTTCAAGCCATTCACAATGACCTTGTTGACAGCTTCGGCCTGGCCATTACCCTGGGGATAAGCTGGGGTGGAGTACCTATTTATGATCCCCAGCTCGCTACAATAGCTCCTAAATGCTTTACTATCAAACTGCAGGCCATTGTCCGAGATGAGAACACATGGGACTCCAAATCGAGTGACTATACTCTTCCACACAAACTTTTGCGCGTCTACCTCTCGGATGTTTGCAAGAGGTTTTACTTCGACCCACTTGGTGAAGTAGTCAGTGCCGACCAGCAGATATTTCTTGTTTCCTGCAGTCTTAAGGAATGGTCCCACAATGTCCAAACCCCATTGGGCGAAAGGCCATGGGCTGGATAGCGGGTTGAGAGTCCCTCTTGGCTGATGAATGTGTGGGGCAAATCGCTGACACTGATCACATTTTTTAACATAATCCAGGGCTTCTTTTTGCATGTTTGGCTACCAATAACCTTGAGTGAGGGCTCGGTGAGCCAAGGATCTTCCTCCAGTGTGGCTTCCACAGATTCCTTCATGCAGTTCCTCTAATAACAGCTCAGCCTTTTCAGGGTGCACGCACAACAAGTACGGTCCTAAATAGGAACGTTTGTATAGTTTCTGATCTTCAGACAACCAGAACCTGGTTGCCTTCCTCCGAATTTTATCGGCTTCTCCCTTCTCTCCAGGCAAGGTATCTTCCTTTAGAAACTTAACTAAAGGGTCCATCCAACTAGGTCCAACCCTGACCTGATGTACTTGAGTTACTTCCTTTCCTGCTTCGGTAGGTTTATGCAAGTCCTCGACGAGGATAACTCTCGGCAAATCTTATGCCGAAAAGGTGGCTAGAGTGGCCAAGGAGTCCGCGTGTGAGTTACCATTCCTAGGAATATGCAACAAGCTGAAAGATTCGAACCCTGACTGCAGATGTTTAACTCGACTCAAGTATCCCTGCATTCTTTCGTCCTTTGCCTCGAACTCCCCCTGTACTTGACCCACAATCAGCCCTGAATCCGAGAATAACTTTACTGCTTTTTCCCCCATCTTTTGGACCATACTCATCCCCATCAATAGGGCTTCGTATTCCGCCTCATTATTTGTTGCCAAGAAGCCCAGCCTTAATGCTTTTTCAATAATGATTCCCTCGGTGGATATCAGCACTAGCCCTACTCCAGAGCCTCTCTGGTTTGTAGCACCATCCATGTACGCCTCCCAATGGGAAGGGCCTTGTTGAGAAATCACGCCAACCGATTTTTCATCCATGTCTGATGTCAGCTTTACTTCTTCTAGTCGGGGCTCCATGAACTCGGCTACCAAATTAGTAAGCACCTGGCCCTTGACCAAGGTGCGTGGCATATACTTGATATCAAAAGCCCCTAGGATCATCCCCCATTTCGCAATTCTTCCAGTGTAGTCAGCACTTCGGAGTATAGCCCTGAGCGGAAGCTGGGTGAGAACGGCGACTGTATGGGCTTGGAAATAATGTGGGAGCTTTCATGTACCGAGCACCACTGCTAAAATGGCCTTTTCCAACGGTAAATAACGGACCTCGGCTTCATGCAGCGACTTGCTTACACAATACACGGGTTTCTGCACACCGCCATCTGCTCGGATCAGTACCAAGCTTACAGCATGGGTAGCTACAGCGATATACGCAAACAAGACCTCGTCGGGCTCAGGGCTGGACATGATCGGTGGTCAAGCCAGATAATCTTTCAACTGTTGGAAGGCCACAGCGTACTCTTCTGTCCACTCGAACCCTTTCCACTTGTTAATCAAGGAAAAGAAAGGCCGACACCTATCCGCTGATCGAGAGATAAATCGATTTAGAGCTGCCGTCATCCCTGTCAGTTTCTGAACCTCATTGGGATTTCGAGGAGCTTGCAACTCATTGATGGCCTTTATCTGATCAGGGTTGACCTCAATTCCCCTGTGAGTCACCATATATCCCAGAAACTTGCCTGACCCCACACCAAACAAGCACTTAGCAGCGTTCAAGCGTAGCTTGTACTTCCTGAGAACTTCGAAGGTGCTTTCTAGGTCCTTCACATGCTTGGCCACCACTTTGCTCTTCACCACCATGTCATCTATGTAAATCTCAATATTTCTTCCCAGCTGCGGTAAGTAGAACTCGCATTTTTTAAACCGAACGGCATCACCTTATAGTGGTAGTTACCTGTGGGAGTCACAAAAGCAGTCTTCTCCTGGTCTTCTAGGGCTAAGGGTATCTGATGATAGCCTTGGAACGCGTCCAAGAAGCTCATTCGGGGGTGTCCGACGGTGGCATCTACTAGCCGATCGATTTTAGGCATGGGGAATGGATCTTTAGGGCATGCCTTATTTAAGTCGGTGAAGTCCACACATACTCGCCATTTCCCGCTCTTCTTCTTCACCATCACAGTATTTGCCAACCACTCTGGGTAGAAAACCTCTTTAATAGCCCCAGCTTGTTTGAGCTTTGCTACTTCTTCTTTGACTGCTTCAGCGTGTTCCTTAGATGGATGCCGAGGAGGCTGCTTCCTAGGGGTGATCATGGGGTTTACTTTCAAATGGTGGCATATAAATTCCGGATCCACCCTAGGGGCTTCATAAGCGTTCCAAACGAATACGTCGAGGTTTTTCTTAAGAAGTTGCACTAACTCCTCTTTTTCTTGCGATGGTAATTGGGATCCGAGTTGAAAGAATTTTTCGGGATTATCCCCAATGATGACTTTTGTCAAATCTTCGCACCCTGCGCCCTTGTCCGGATCTTCAGTGGGCGATGACTGGTGCTTTGGTTGCTATAAGCCCTTGGTTGACGACTCGGCTCCTGGCTTGTGTTGAATGGCAGCCACTAAGCATTGTCTTGCTATGGATTGATCCCCCCGAATTTCGCAAACCCGGCCTTCGGATGGGTATTTGATTTTCTGATGCAAGGTGGAAGAAACCGCCCCCAGTGCATAAAGCCAAGGCCTGGCTACAATTGCCGTATAGGGTGAAAAGACATCCACAACTATGAAATCCACCTCCACCACCTCTGAGCCAGTCTGCACAGGTAGTCGTATCTGGCCCTTCGGGGTAACAACTCTTCCTTCAAAACTGATCAGCGAAGAACTATATGGTGTTAAGTCACTGAGTTTGAGGTTCAGCCCCCTGTAGAGGTCAGGGTACATTATTTCTGCAGCGTTACCTTGGTCAACCATCACCCGTTTCACATCATACCCCCCAATTCTGAGGGTGACGACCAACGCATCATCATGAGGCTGGACAGTGCCCATCTTGTCTGCGTCCGAGAAACCTAAAACTAGTTGATCATCCAGTTTGCACCTCTTCGGACCTTGGCCAGATTCCCCCGCAGGTAACCGATCCACCGACATGACCTTGGATGGCCAGGATCCAGTTCTCTCTGGGGCTGCAAAGATAACATTGATAGTTCCCAGAGGGGGTTTTAGAGGATCATCCCTCCGGGACTTCGCACTCGTCGGACCTCCTCGGCCACTAGTGTGATGTAGGAGATGTCGCAGTTTCCCTTTACTGACTAGTTGTTCCAAATGAACTCACAAGTTCCTGCAGTCCTCAGTCGTGTGCCCATAATCCTGGTGGTATTGGCAGTAGAGATTGCGATTACGTCTGTCAGGATTCCTTGCCATCTTGTTCGGCCACTTGAAGAACGGCTCGTTCTTGACTTTTTCTAAAACTTGATGAACTGGGTCCCTGAATACGGTGTTGACAATCTGGGGATTGGCTGCTCCTGACTGCGCAGGAAAATCTCTCCTCGATTTGCTGTTGGTGTATCGGTCCGACCTGAAATCCCTCCTCTCCTGGGGGATAACCTTCTCCTTGCCTTTTCCTTGTTGTTGGTCTTCTTCAACTCTCTTATACTTCTCAATGCGGTCCATTAGCTGACGCATGCTAGTAACGGGTTTACCAGACAAGGATGTCCTTAAACCATGGTCAGTAGGGAGGCCGAGCTTAAACGTTTCTAGGGCCATCGCATCAAAATTGCCCTCCATGTCATTAAACATCTCCCAATATCTGTCCGAATACACCTTCAGTGTCTCTCCTTCCTGCATGCTCAAAGACAGTAGAGAAGACAAAGGTCGGGCCACTCTTCGGCAGGTGACAAATCGTGAACCAAAAGCTTGGGTGAGCTCTTTGAAAGAGCTGATGGAATTTGGGTTCAGCCCATCGAACCACCTCATGGCAACTGGCCCAAGACTGGAAAGGAAGACCTTACACATCAGCGCTTCGTCCCTGGAGTAGACAACCATCCTCTGGTTAAAATGACTCACATGTTCCACGAGGTCTGTTTTACCGTTGTAGATGGTGAATGTTGGTTGATTAAAACGCCGAGGAAGTCTCGCCTCTTCAATCCTACGCGTGAAGGGTGACCTAGAAATCTGGTTTAGAGCCCTGCTCATGGCATTGTTTCCCACGTCTCCATGTGATGGACTTCTGCGTTGCCCATTGCAATGAGATTCTTCTTCATAGGTATAGGACTCGCTGGCTGGTGTCCTGGATTTATGTTGATAAGTGACGTCTGGCTCGTCATCAAGGTCCTTATCAGAGTACGAGGGAGCCCGTTTCCTTTTTGCATGGCGTAACTCCCTTTTTAGCTTTTCAATCTCCCGCTACAAATCTCGGTTCTTCTCTACATGGGACATATGACTCCCCCCATGGGATTGGCTCTGACCAGGGGGCACGGTGTGCACGCTACCCTTGCGGTCTTGTCTTCGCTTCAGGTTAAGAAAAGGGTCCACATGTTGAGATGCCCTAGACTCCGCTTCTTGTTGACCGTGTCCAGCCATCACCTACTGTTGTCTCCACCCCTGCACAAGCTCTTCCCACAGAAGGTGCCAATTGTAGGGTCGGTTTTTGTAGCCCAAGCCCAAAAGATATGGGTTGAAGGCCCAACGAACCCGGGACAATAAATTTGTAGAGAGTGGGCGAAAGAGCTAGGCTGGTTATAAAGTAAACGATGGTTGGCTAGGTTGATTGCAGTGATGATAACATGAAATGATGCCTGAACAACTCCATGAATGAATGTCTGAAGATATGTTTTATTAAGTGAACAGTGATTACAACATTCAGAATTACAGTAAAACTTTTCTCTCTTTCTCTCTCTCTCCTCTCGTCTCCTATTATCAAGGACCCTTCTTCTTTATATAGCATCCTCTCCTATCATCTCCATCGTCCACCTGTTCTTCATTTGCGTATCTACTCAAGTGCATGTCACGTCATGTGTCTACTTTAGTTCTTTGTGAGTGGTGGTAGCCAAGGTTACACTGTTCAGGGATCTTCTCCACATAAATGCGGCCAGAAAAGCTGTTGCAGTGCACTAAATACGGCGGTAGCAGCTTTTTCTTTAGATATTTTTTAGTTCTGATCATCTCCGGATCCACCTAGGACTTATCATTATCGTTGGGATTGTTAGGAAGATTATTCGGGCCTTCCACACGTTTGTTAGATCAAGGCTATTTGTGGCCGAGGAGTAGGGTGTCTTCGGACCAGTGATGACCTCTTCGGACGGTACTCTCCCTTTACTTCTGGGCTTCCTGCTTCAGATAGGCCGCCCCAACCACCTATTGCTCCTCGGAAATACAATAGTCCTTAACAGGGTGTCTTGGGCCCATTAAGTAGCTCTGGGCTTTTTTTTTTTCCCCCCATAGTAAATATTAGAAAGTGTTAGTTAAACTACAAGGCACTTTGCAACAAATTATTTAATTGTTTAAAATATAATAAAAATTTTCATTTAAATTTATTCTTAAATTAATATTAAGTTTTTATATGAAAGTTTGGATTAGTTTCAAATGGATATTGAAGATATAGTTTTAAGTGGACTAGAAGTAATTTTAGATGACTGTGAATTTTTGTTTTTTGTTTTTGAATTATAGCATATGAAATATAATTGAAATGACACTTGACACAAAAATTAGAATACAATTAAAATCTAATTTTGATCCTTAATTAAGATTCCGTTTTAATATATTATGTATACAATTTGTTCTTTCTTAATTGTTTTATTATAGAGAGAAGAAGAAGAAAATAGTTTGTTATTTCTTAACCTGACTTTTTTTTTTTTTTACGATGAAATGAATTTTATATAATGTTTATATTTCACAATAGTAAACAAATTTGAGTTATTATGAACATACAACTGGTTTTAATAATATAATAATAACATCCTTTAGATTTATACATCATTAATAATAAGTTTTGGTAACTATAAGAACCTGATTTGAGTCCCTAGCTCAAAGGATGGACAAACTTAGGCCTAAAAAGCCTAATACAATAAATTTGTAGAGAGTGGGTTGGAAAACTAGACTCTAATGAATCAGATAACAAGTGAAGTGGATTCAGATGATGAGAAAATGAAGATAGACTAGTTTATTCTAAAGAAAATCGTCATCAGCACAGTCCGAGGAGATCAGTTCTTATTGTAAGGTTGTGATTTACAACTATATTTTATGTTGTCTTTATTCCATGACAAAAAGTGTTGTAATTGCTTTAATTTTGTTCCTTGTATTTTGTGAGATTTTATTGTATTGGGTTTAGTATCAAGTTAGTGAAAACTCAAGCTAAAGTGAAGAATCAGTGGATTTCGAAAGAAGCTCGTGAGAAGCTAACCCGCGAAAGAGCCATGTGAGAAGCACATGACTAAAAGTTGAAGAGTCGTGCCAGGTTGTTGTTTTCGCTAGTGTTTCGCGAGTAAGGCCTTCCTGTGAGGTACTCACGAAACATTCTGACTGAAAGATTTTTTAGTGTGACTTTCTTACCCTTCACCCATACTATATATACCCTTATTACCGATTAATGTAAATGAGTGCTTCTGAGAGAAAAACCCTAGATAGGTTTTTTACAACATACACACCCATCTTTTTGAGAGAGAGCTACTCATTCTTAGTGAGAAATCATTATAGCTTCTTCTCCATCCCTCTCCCATTGTCATACATTGAGAGGAGTTTATACCTAAACACAACCCACACCTATTCAAAGTGTAGAGAGTGTTTTGGAGCTTGAGAAGTTTTGGAGATTTGCCAAAAGAAGTCAGTGAGGTTTGGTGGATGCAATCAGGCGTATTGCGGGATCCGGAAAGTAAGATAAGACACGGTTCCGAGAAGCCTTGTTAGAGTAGGAGCTTGGAGGGCTTAGGTACATTGGGTAGATTAGGCTTGGAGGGTCTCTTACTAAACCATGTATCCCAACTGATTGTCTAGTAGATCGATTTCTGCTTGGAAGGCGGTGGAGAGGTTTTTCGCTAAGTTCTTCTCTTCTATAACACATCGGTGTGTTATTTTGTATTTGCATCTTTCTTTCCTACTCTTTTACATTCCATTTTACTGCTGTGTTACTTTGATTATGGATTAGAGTAGCTTGTTTGTTCATCCGTTCGCTTTTACACTATTCCACACTTCGTATTAAGTTAGTGTAAAATTAATCGAGCCGTAACTTTAATTTGAGGTCTAAACAGCTCCTGTGTTTTCAACACATTTTCGAGCTTTCAATTGGTATCAAAGTGGGTACACTTGTTTTGGTTTAAATTCCTATGTGTGATCATTAACCCCTTGTGTGTTTTGTCATGGATAATGCTTTATGTGCTTCTATGGATGTTGTTGATTGTAACATGCCATGTGTTTGTAAAAATACCTCTATGAGTGTTTATCCTCATGATTGTGATGACTTGTTACTTGAATCATTTGCTGTTGTTGATATTCCAAATGACAAACTTTTGAAAAAAAAAGCTAAAAAGTTTCAAAAGAATTTGGGTAAGTTATTTTGTGAAAATGATGAGTTGATTGCTAAGTTCAATGAGTCCAACAAATTAGTTGAGAAATATAAGAAACTTGCTGAAAATTCTCTTGAAAAACTAAAATAGTTTGAATGTTTGAATATGGACTTCAATGCTAAACTTGTTTTGTCTAACAAACTTGTTGAAGATCTTAAATGTGAAAATAAATCTCTTAAGATGCATACCAAGTGTTTGATTGTTGAACCTACTGTTAAAAATGATGAAAATATTTGTTGCAATCATGTTGTGGTACTTGATTTTGTGCCTATTATATGTTCTACCTCAAAGGACAAATCGGTGTACATTCCTCCATACAAAAGAAATCAAAAAGTGGAGAGAAAGGCTCTTAAGCCACAGCCTCTATTTAGGTCTCAACCTAAGGTTTTGGATGAATCTAAATTTGTTCCAACTTGTCACCATCGTGGTGTGATTGGTCATATAAAATCTCAATGTCATAAGTTGAAGAAAGAACAAAATCATGTTGCTAGATCCATTCCCAAAAAGCCTAATGGACCTAAACACATTGTTTGTCATCATTGTGGTGCCTTTGGTCATCTTAGACCTCATTGCTCTAAGTTTCAAACTTTTAAAAGAATCAAAAGAAAAGAGAAACTTGAGCTTCTTGGAAGTTGTACTAAAAAGGGTAAACCGGATTTGAGTAAAAATAGCATGTTGTTAAAGAAAGTGTTTAATTCTCTTAACTCATTATCTATGTGCATCTCTTGTTCTCATTCTTCCAACCCTCGTCTCACTTCTCATGAGACATTCATTCCAAACAATCATTCCGTTTAGATGAGGAAGGGTTCCTATGGTTGAGTTTTTACTTTTTTTGTCATTGATCTAATTCTTTCGATCTTTATAGGACCCTTCATGCATTAGGTGCTTCATTTTCATGCATTTGTCCATCATGCATCTCTTTATATGCTTTGTTTTGTTTTTGTTTTTTTATTTTACTTTTATGTCTTTGTTTTGCATGTGTAAAAATCCAAAACCACATAAAAAGTGAACAATTCAAAAAGTTTGATCGTATATATTTGAGCACATATCACATGTGAGTTTGGCCCAGTATCTTCGTACTAATGGCGTAGTGCATTTACGAGCTTAGCTTGTTTTGTATGCATATATATCTGTGTGGAAGAAATCTTGAAAACTATGTGTGATTGTTGTAAATAGATCTTCAAATTTGTCATGAATGATTAGTCAATAGTCTTGATGGTCTTGATACTTGTATAGACTTGTGCTTATATCTCTTCCCACTTTATTTTTATATTTTTGCAAAAGAGCTCACCAAATATAAATCTCAAAGTGAAAAATGGATATTAAGCTGCAAAAGCATGTCGCACATACTAGTATTTGACTAAAAAAAAGGAAAGCGATTTATTGTTTTGAAATGTATGGTGCTAAAAAAGCTAAAGGCTAATTCTAAATGTTGAAATATCAAAAAATTTCAAGCACCGATCTCAAAAAGAGATGTATTATCCAAAAATGATCAAATGTTATGATTTATGCAGAAGCCAAATGAAAAACTTCTAAATTTTGTAATAATTTTCTTGTGGGAGGTCATATATGTTCATTTCTATAATTGAGATATACCGCTTGACTTAGCATTAGTTGTATATGACTTAATTGAATTGATCATTGAAGTTTCACTCTAGACTAAGGATTATTCCACATTTGATACTCACACACAACACACAAGTCTATTATTTAATGAATGCTTATTTCATTTGTGTGATTGTACAAGTTCAAATGTGATATGTGTGTACTCAACCATATGTGATTCAAACCAAATAGATTTTTGTTCTTTTTGTTTGCTTTTGGAAGTGATTTGTATCACCTATATTTTTCAAAGTTTTTAAAATGTTTTTGTGTGGACAGAGAGTTTCGTGACTATTTCGCGGTTGTTTCGCGAGTAAGACTTACTAGCGAAATACTTGCGAGATACCAGCGAAATTTTCGTGGGAAGCTAACCAGCGAGATACTAGCAAAAATTTCCAGATCAGCTTTTTAAAGAGCATTCATTTGTTTTAAACGCCTCCATCTTCTCCCAAACCCCTATTTGAATATTTCTACATCAAAACCTAACTAATTTCAAGAGTTTTACATTCCATAAACATCTCTAAGTTAATCTTTATGTCCTTTCATTGATTTTGATCATTAGATTACGTTTTTGGGGGTTTTATGTTCATAATTGGGATTTTCTCAAATGGGAGTTGGAAAACTTAATTTTTATCAATATTTTTTATTTGACTTTATTTTAAATGTTGATTTACTTTGGATGTTGACCCCTTGTGGCAAAAATAACATGTATTTAGGCAAGATTTTCATATGTTTTTGTATTGTTTATCATACATGTGTAGTGTTTGCACTCTAAGTGTTTGATAAAATGCCCAAATGGCATTTTCTCATCGCTTTGGACTCCAATGAGTACTAAACTTTGGGATTACCATAATTATTCATGTTTATCATGTTTTAATCATTGGTTGTGTGTTTTATACACTTTACCCCGTGAGTGCTTATTCATACATTGATCATGCATCTCACATGCACACTAGATGCACCTTTGTTACACACACTTGAACACTAGACATGTTTTTGCATTCACTCATACTAGTTAAGTTTTTTTAGACTTTTTAGCACACATAACATGTTCTTGTGTCTTTGTCATGTCTAGGTTTATATCATGTTTCATCGTCCTTAGCATATCATGTTCTTTATGCTTTGTAGCATTTTCTTAAAGATGTTTTATTTTGTGTTTGAACTTCATTTTCTTATACATCTTGCACCCCTCATGCATCATCTTTTACCCTTGTTCATATGTTATTTTCTTTCTCTCCTTCCTCTTAATTAATTTGTCTATTTGTGACAAAAAAGGGGAGTGTATCGTCATTTCTATATAACTCATGTGCACACTTTTAGGGGCGGAAATTCTACCTCATGCACATTTGTAGGGAAAAAAAGCCATAGAGGAGATGCATATACCAAGGAGGAGAAGACATTTTTTTTAGAAAACCTTGATTTACTTTATGCTTGTTTTCTCGTTGCTTTATGGTGCTTGATATGCTTTATTGCTCTTATTGCATCGTGCTTATGTGTCGGGCATGCATTTATCCTTATGCTATTGTGCTTTATTGGTCGCATGTTTTGATGATCATTTGCTTTGCTATATGATCATTGTAGTCATTTCCATATGACTGTTTTGGTGTATGATCAAATTGCTCATTTGTTTCACATTATGTTTACTTGATCGCAATTTACTTGTTACATTATACTTGTCCTTTTATCACTTGATTTACCTTGAGAGTCTAATGTGTTTTGTGCATGCGTTTTAGGTTACAGGTATACATGTTCCAATTTCATTACAGCTTTTAGATTTCAGTATGAGTGAGTTTTTCCATTATTCCCAAACTCACGTTTAAGTCTAGAGTCTGTTATAGGGTGTTTTGTCACGGAATATCCTAAAGGGGAGATTGTAAAGTTGTGATTTACAACTATGTTTTATGTTGGATTTATTTCATGACAAAAAGTGTTGTAATTGCTTTAATTTTGTTCCTTGTATTTTGTGGGATTTTATTATATTAGGATTAGTATCAAGTTGGTGAAGACTCAAGCTAAAGTGAAGAATCAGTGAATTTCGCGAGAAGCTCGCGAGAAGCTAACCTGCGAAAGAGCCATGTGAGAAGCACGTGACTGGAAGCTACAGAGTCGTGCCAAGCTGTCGTTTTTGCGAGTGTCTCACGGGTAAGGCCTTCTCGCGAGATAGTTGCGAAACATTCTGCCTAGAGAATTTTTTAGTGTGACTTTCTTACCTTTCACCCATACTATATATACCCTTATTACCCACAAATGTAAATGAGTACTTTTGAGAGAAAAACTCTAGATAGATTTTCTACAACACACACACCTATCTTTTTTAGAGAGAGCTACTCATCCTTAGTGAGAAATCATTGTAGCCTCTTCTCCATCCCTCTCCCATTGTCATACCTTGAGAGGAGATTTGTACCCAAACATAACCCACACCTATTCAGAGTGTAGAGAGTGTTTTGGAGCTTGGAAAGCTTTGAGGATTTGCCAAAAGAAGCTGGTGAGGCTTGGTCGATGCAATCGGGCATATTGTGGGATTCAGAAAGCTAGACAAGACACAGTTCCGAGAAGCCTTGTTAGAGTAGGAACTGGAGGGCTTAAGTACATCGAGTATATTAGGCTTGGAGGGTCTCTTGCTAACCCATGTATCTCAATTGATTGTCTAGTGGATCGATTTTCGCTTGGAGGGCAGCGGAGAGGTTTTTCACTGAGTTCTTCGGTTTCCTCTTCAATAACACATTGGCGTGTTATCTTGTATTTGCATATTTCTTCCCTACTCTTTTACATTCCATTTTACTGCTGTGTTACTTTAATTATGGATTAGAGTAGCTTATTTGTTCATTCACTCGCTTTTACACTATTCTGCACTTAATATTAAGTTAGTGTAAAATCAATCGAGCCGTAAATTTAATTTGGGGGTTTAAACAGCTCTTCTGTTTTTAACACATTTTCGAGCTTTCACTTATATATTTCTCTCAAGTTTGATTATAAATTCAGTTCTTGATTGTTACAGTATTTTCTTCTTAATCTTTCGATCCCCACCACATAGGGTCTTCTTTCTTTTTTATATTATCCTCCTCCTTTATCTTTATCCTCCACGTGTAGACTAGATTGCTGACGTTGATCCTTATCCCATCAGCACCTTTTTGAAGTCTTTAAGGAGTAGCTGAAAGATACTGTTCATGTATCACTTCTTCATTAATGTGGCCAGAGAGTTAGCTACAGAGTATTTAATGCGGTGGTAGTAGCTTTCCCTTTAGATATTTCATGACCTTTCTTTGTCTTATTCCTTCTTGATACTTATCCTTATCAGTGGAATCGTTCGAAACGTTGCTCTGGATGTCAAACTGCTTCTTTTGATCTCAGCTTTGCCCAGCCAAGGAAGCATTCATCCTCAGATCCCTTCCTTGGAACATAACGCCCAAATCCCTTCCTTTATTTATTAGTGCCAACCTTTATCACATGTTTATCCATCCTCGGACTTATGAGGTGTCCTCGGATTGGGCCCTCGGCCCAATACATTCTAATGGGCCTAATATCCTTATAATAGCCCCTTGAAATTCCCCTCTTTTACTCCTCAGGCAAAAAGAAGGATTTCGATATCGCCACAACCATTATGCCCTTATCATACATCACTCATGATTGCGCAGATGCCTTTTTAACTACCCAAGGCCCGCTCTTGATGCTTTGGCATACGAGACTTGCCTTCATTAAATTTTTACGGCTTCATGTTACTCACGCTTTACGGCGTGATGTGGATCCAATGACTGAGGATTTTGCTGGAACCTGAGCGGTAATTTTCCCGCTAGTAACTTTCTTTTTGATATAAATACTGCTCGAATCAATCACTCATCTCACTTTAGCATTCATTTCACTTTAGTGCTCATACATTGAACCTGCAAACTTACCCAACTCACTCGTGCCCTCACACCTACTAAGAGCCAGTCTGAGGAGAGTTTTCTTCTTCATGTAAGTCTTTATAAATATTTCCATTTATTCTCTCTAGCTACTTTTTTTTTTTTTTTTTTTGTCTATTCCTCATCGGCCTTCTCAGGTTCTCTTTATCTTCTTAGTATCTCCAAATCTCTCTTAGAAATGGGTAGATTCACCTGTTTGGTAGACTTCGCGGAGAATATGGAGAATTTTAAAGCTCAGTATAGGATTCCACCAAAAGTGTCACTTAGGTACTGTAAGGAAGGGAAGTGGCATGAAAGAAGGCAAGAGGGAGAAGTGGTAATCCCGATGATTGCCTTTGTAGAGGGAGGGATGACAATCCCTATGGGCACTGTCACTAGGGATTACCTTAGGGCTCACAAGTTAGCTCTCACCCAATGTGTCCCAAACATATTTAGGATCTTGGGGAGTATAGACGCCTTTAATGAGAAAATGAGCTTAGGACTTACCCATCATGATGTTAACTGAGTTTACAACCTCCACCATCTAAAGGGGCAAGGGAATTACCTAAAGTCTAGGTACCCTGAGTTTAGGCTCATCCAATGTCTCCCCGATTCTGACAAAGGTCTAAACAATGATTTCTTGATCGTTTCAGTCGCATGACGGCCTCCCTTGCCCGACGAGAGAGGAGACACTAGGTGGGGCTTTAGGTCTAGGTCAACTCAGAGCAGCACACCTCATCCTCGGCTACACCCCAATCTCTAAAAGCTACTAGGCACCGAAGTGCGTCATCAAAGCAAAGGACCATCGTCTACATCAGATAAGCATTGCCGCTCTGGGTTTTCTCACCACCAGTCCTATCCCAAAAGGCATGCTCACCACCGATCTTATTCCAAAAGGCATACCAAAGGTAGCCTTGCCACCACAGTATACAACTGGAGAGACCACTCCTTCTCATCCTACCATCATAAAAGAAGAAGAAGAAAAAGAAGAAGAAGTAGTTGAAGTGTTTGAATCTAAGGACAAGTTCAAAGTCTTTAATCAACCTTTGTCCCCAAAAGCTTCAACTGGTGACCTCGGCCATCCTTTCCCAACCCAATCCAACCATAACCAAGAAGCTGCTAGCATATCAGACGATATGGGAATACAACGCAAGCAGAGGTCCACTCTCCAAGAACTATTAGAGTCCTAGCTTAGGGGGAATGCACCTAGGAAGGTAGCCCAAACAAGGCTTCCTACTCTCCTACCTACCCAACCCCTCTGACTTGAACCCGCCAACCTTAAAAGGAAAAGGGAGCAGAAGGGTAAGGAGGTGGTGGAAGAAGGAAAAACCTACCCCTCCCAAGAGGATGAGGCCCAAAGAGGGGCCAAACAAGCTAGGGTGGGGCAAAAGGGTGTTGACCAGAGGAGTGATTCTTAGGTCACACCTCCATCTTGGACCCCCACTCTAGTGCTAGATGCAGCTCCTCTGCCTGCCAAGGTCGGTTCTGTGACCGACACGGTGGAGTAGGCATTGCTACTCCCGGAAGACATGGCCGATCTAAGGTCCCTAAAGGGGCATGAGGTCTTCCTTAGTCTGAAAATGGACCTCGTGATGTTAAGTCTTTCAATTCGCCCCCTTTTTTTTTTTACAAGTTTTCTCCCCTTTCTTCCTTTTACTATTCCCCTTTATTCACCTTTACCATGTTTCTTTCCTCGGCAGGCCGTTCAAGCCACATTTTGGACAGAGGAGATAACAAATTTTTGCCACCGTTAGATGAAGGAAGAAGAAGGGAGGTGCAATGTCGCCATGGTGGCCTTCAATCTAGCTAAAAAAAATAATAAATGAAATGAAGAATAAACTGTCCGAGGTAGAAAGGGACAAAAAGAGCACAGAGGCTGCCTTGGATAGTGCTAAGAGGCAGGCTGAAGGTCAGCGGGTGCTCCTTCGTCAAGCTGAGGATCAGCTGGCTACCTCCAAAGGATAGATCACCGCTTTAAAGAAGAAATTAGAGGAAGCCGAAAAGGCAAGGGACCAAGTCGAGTAAGAAGGCTATGATGTGGGGGTAGTAGAGATCGAGGAAGCCCTCAGGGCTGAGGTCTCAGGGGTATGTAGAAACTATTGCCTCCAAGTGTGGAATGAGGCCCTTAACCAGGCTAGGGTTAAGGCATCTTCTGCACTCAGGAGAGTAGAGAGTGTATACTACCCTCCTGCTATCTGTGCACCAGGCTCAGCTAGTTCCAAGGTTAACACCTCTTCTGAGGTGGCAGAACTTGGAAAGGGTAGCCTGGCTAAGGCCCTTCCTTCTTTAGGTAGCCTGTCCGAGGAGGCTCAATAGTAGGGGGTTGCTGAAAAACAAGCTAATGCTAGCAAGGGAGTGGCCCTTGATGCCACCAAGCCCCCAACTGTTCCTCAAGATCCACCTAAAGAGAAAGAGGTGCCTTCTATAATAGAGATAGTCTAGTAACTCTCCTATTACCTGCCTAAGGTGATCTCAAAAGCAAAGACTCAGGATCTTCAGAGGCAGCACTCTCCCAAACTACCAAGGGTCCACCAAAAGAGAAAATTGTAATAAAGAAGAAGTAGTTTAGAGTAATAGTTTTTTTTTTTCCCCAGAACTTGTTATTCAATTTGATCTTTTGTAATCAATTGGCCTTTTTCTAAGGCTAAGATCAATGATAATTATGAGTTTTTCCTTCATATTTGTGATATTGATATTGATCCTAACATAGTTTTTGTTTTGTTTAATACTTAACTGACATGGAAATAAGATATAGCTCCATTAATTTAGTCATCTGCATAAGCGATAGCACAGTTATTGCATCCTACATGATTAGCAACAGAATAAGTTAAACTTGCTAAGTCCATAATCCCAGCAAAGTGTAACCTTAATCTCAAAAACATACATGATTGCTGAGCATCTGTTTAAATCAAGCTCTACTTAGTTTTCCATTTATTAGTAAGTCTAAGGAATTGGGGATGATAATCAATGTTCAAACTGAATCATGGACATACTTTCAAATGCTTTAAGTGATGCTAATGAGTGTTCATTTGATCATATCATTATAACAAATATTTTTGCCACTTAGCATGGCCAGTTCTACTCGATACTTTGATAGATAATAGAAAGTATGAACTTGCCCAATGTATGTGGGTCGAGGAACCAAGTATAACTAGGGTTCTGTTTAACACTTAGAAAAATAGCTTAAAATATCAATTTACCCTAGGTATGTGGTCTGAGGAGCTAGACATGACCAAGGTTCTGTTTAATACTTAGGAGAATAGCTTAAAATATCAATTTACTCAAGGTATGTGGTCTGAGGAGCCAGACATGATTAAGATTCTATTTGATACTTAGGAAAATAATAGAAAGTATTAATTTACCTAAAGCATGTGGTCCGAGAAACCAGTCATAGCTAAGGTTCTGTTTAACACTTAGAAAAATGATTTAAAAGATATCAATTTACCTAAGGTATGTGGTTCGAGTAGTTAGGCATAACCAAGTTTATGTTTGATACATAGAAAAATAATAGGAAGTATTAATTTACCCAAAGCACGTGGTTCGAGGAGCCAAGCATAGCTAAGGTTCTGTTTAATACTTAGAAAAATAGCTAAAAATATCAATTTACCTAAGGTATGTGGTCCGAAGAGTAAAGCATGACCAATGTTCTATTTGATATTCAAACCAATAGTAGAATGCATGATGCATAATATAATAAACCAAAATATGGTAAAGAAAGTTTTCATTAATAATAATACCTTCTCAGGTTGTTTACATTCTAGGGGTATGACACAACTTTTTCATCTAGATCTTCAAGATAATATGTGCCTATTCTAGTCACTAATGTTATACGATATGGCCCTTTCTGGTTGGGTCCCAATTTTTCCCATACTGGATTCTTTGTAGTTCCCAAAACCTTTCTTAAGACCTAGTCCCCAGGCGCTAGTGGCCTTAACTTTACATTTGAATCATACCCTTACTTGAGCTTGTGTTGATAGTATGCCAGTTGAACCATAGCATTTTCTTGTTGATCTTCAATCAAATCTAAACTCTTTTCCAATAGCCCATCATTGCTGCTCGAAGTAAAAGAGTCTGTCCTTAGCGTTGGAAATCCTGTCTCCAAAGGAATCACAGCCTCGGCCCTATAAGTCATTAAAAATGGCATTTCCCCAATGGACCTACAAGGTGTAATCCGGTATGTCCAAAGGACGTGTGACAACTCTTCTACCCAGTTTCGGCCTGTCTGTTCCGCTGTGGATATGCCGGGGTGGAATATCTATTTGTTATGCCCAGATCACCACAATACCTCCTAAAGGCTTTGCTATCAAATTGAAGACCATTGTCCGAGATGTGTGTACGAGGGATTCCAAACCAAGTGACAATATTTTTCTAGAAAAATCTCTTGGCATCCATATCCTTGATATTTGCTAGCGGTTCAGCTTCAACCCATTTGGTGAAGTAATTTGTGCCGACTAGCAACCATATTTTATTCCTTACTGCTTTAGGGAAAAATCCTACAATATTAAAGCCCCATTGAGCAAAAGGCCAAGGGCTAGATAGAAGGTTAAGGACACCTCTTGGTTAGTGAATATTTAGGGCAAATTTTTGGCATTGGTCGCATTTCTTCACATACTTTTGTGCTTCCCTCTGCATATTTGGCCACCAATATCCTTGAGTGAGGGCCTTGTGAGATAAAGATCTGTCTCATGTGTGGCTTCCACAAATCCCTTCATGTAACTCTTCCAAGAGTAGTTCAACCACTTTAGGGTGTATGCATAGCAAATATGATCTAGAAAAAGAGCACTTGTACAACTTTTGATCCTCGGACAACCAAAACCGATGAGCCTTTCTTCGTACCTTGTCGGCTTCGGACTTACTCTTGGGAAAGATGTCTTCCTTAAGGAATAGCATAATAGAGTCCATCCAGTTGGGACACACCCTTATTTGATGAATATAAACCATGTTTCTCCCTACCTTAGTGGTTTTACATAAATCTTTTACAAGGATCACTTGAGGTAAACTTTGTGCCGAGAAGGTTGCTAGTATGGCAAGAGAATCAGCATGTGTATTTCTACTTCTAGGAATTTGCGATATATTAAAAGACCTAAACCCAGATTGTAAGTGTCTAACCTAGTTCAAATATTCTTGCATTCTGATATCTCTGACTTCTAACTCTCCCCCAACCTGGCCTACAATCAATCTCGAATCTGAAACATCTTTACTGTCTTTCCACCCATTCTCTGAACCATAGTCATTCCTACCAATAGAGCCTCATACTCGGCCTCATTATTGGTGGTCGAGAAGCCCAACCTTAAGGATTTTTCAATAATGATCTTCTCAAGAGAAATTATAACTAGCCCCACTCTAGATCCTCTTTGATTTGCTACACCATCAACGTGTACTTTCCAGTGTAAAGGTTCTTGCAGGGAAACCATGTCAACTGATTTTTAATCCATGTTCTGTTTCCCAACTTTTTCTTCAAAAGGGGTTTCAGTAAACTCGACCACCAGATCAACGAGGACCTAACCCTTGATAAAGGTGCGAGGCATGTACTTGATATTAAAAGCTCTTAGTATCGTACCCCACTTTACAATCCTTCTTGTATAATCAGCACTCTAAAGTAGAGATCTAAGCAAAAGCTAGGTTAGGACAACAACTTTGTGTAATTGGAAGTAGTGGGGGAGCTTACGCATAGCATGCACCACTGCCAAAATGGCCTTCTCCAGTGGTAGGTAATGGATCTCAGTCTCATGTAGTGACTTGCTCACATAATAAACTGGCCTCTGTACACTACTATTAACCTGCACATGCACTAGGCTTACCACATGGGAAGCCACAGCAATGTAAGTAAAAAAACTCTCATCCACCTCGGGTCTGGACATAATGGATGGCCGAGATAGGTATTCCTTCAACTGTTGGAAGGCCAAGACACACTCCTCGGTCCATTCAAATCCCTTCTACTTGTTTGCTAACCGAGAATGAATCGATTTAAAGCAGTAATCATCCCTGTTAGCTTCTGGACCTCTTTGGAATTCTAAGATGGCTGTAAATTGCTGATTGTTTTAATCTAATTAGGGTTGACTTCAACTCCACAGTGTGTAACTATGTACCCCAAGAACTTCCCTGATCCGACACCAAAAGAACACTTAAAAGCATTAAGTCGCAGCTTATGTCTCCTCAAGATCTCAAAGATATTCCTGAGATCTTTAACATGCTAGTCATCATCCTTTGATAAGTAGACCCTACATTCTTCAGACCAAAGGGCATCACTTTATAGTGGTAATTCCTAGTAAGGGTGACAAAAGTTGTCTTCTCTTGATCACTTAAAGCCAAAGATATTTGATGGTATCCTTGAAAGGTGTCCAGGAAGCTCATCCGAGGATGGCCCACAATGGCATCTACTAACTGGTCTATTCGAGGCATGGGAAAAAGGATCTTTGGGGAAAGCTTTATTCAGATCTATGAAATCTACACATACCCACCACTTCCCATTCTTCTTCTTCACTACCACTGTATTGGCTAACCATTCAGGGTAGAACACTTCCTTAATAGCCCCAGCCTGCCTAAGCTTGTTCACCTCTTCCTTGACAACATTAGAGTGCTCTTTAGATAAGCACCAAGGTGGTTGCTTCCTAGGGAGGATAGGCGGGTTGACATTCAAATAATGGCAAATGAAGTCTGGATCCACCCCAGGAGCTTCATAGGCATTCCATGTGAACACATCAACATTCCTCCTTAGAAATGCTTACAGTTCTTCCTTCTCCTGAGGTGACAACTGAGCTCCAACCAGAAAAAAAATTCTCCGGATCACCATCTATAGCAATTTCCTCCAACCTCTCACACTTTGTCTCTTCTGATACCGCATTCATAGATAGGATCAGAATCCTTGATTGCTATGAGCCCCCCTCAACAGAGGCCGAGGACTCAGTTTTAGGCTGATGTATAATTGCAACCACGAGGCACTGCCTAGCTATGGATTGACTCCCCACAAGCTTTTCAATCTGGTCTCTCGATGGATATTTCACCTTCAATCGCAGAGTTGAAGAAATGGCCCCTAGGGTATGGAGCTAAGGCCTTGCCACAATGGCAGTGTAAGGGGAATAAGCATACACCACAATGAAGTCTACCTCTACCACCTCCGAACCTACCTGCATGGGTAATCTAATCTGACCCCTTGGGATGACAACTTTCCCATCAAAGCTTACCAAAGGTGAATCATAGACTGTCAAATCCTTAAGCTTTAAGTTCAGCCCTTTGTACAAGTCAGGGTACATAATCTATGTACCACTGCCCTGGTCTACTAACACCATCTTCACATCATATCATCCTATCCCGAGGGTGACCACTAAAGTGTCATCGTGTGGTTGTATAGTTCCAATCTTGTCCTTGTCCGAAAAACTCAACGCTGCTCAGATCTCCACTTTAGCCCTCTTCGGCTAAAAATTAGAGTCCTTAGCAGTAGCCGAGCTACAGACATCACCTTAGAGGGATGAGAATCAGTTCTCCCAAGAGCAGCAAAGATGACATTAATTATGCCCAATAAGGGCCTTGAAGAAGCATTCCTTTAAGCCCCTGACCTTGCTTGGTCTCCTTGCCCATTGGGCCTTATGCAAAAACTGTTGTAACCATCCATCTCTGACCAATTGCTCTAGATGATTCCACAGAGTTCTACAGTTCTCGGTGGTATGCCTTCGTTCTTAATGGTACTGGCAATGAAGACTTTGGTTGCGCCTCATGGGATCTCCTCCCATCTTGTTTGGTCATTTGAAGTATGGCTTATTCTTGATCTTCTACAGGACTTGATGTACTGGCTCTCGGAACACCATACTAACCACCTGAGGAGTCGTAGACCCAGATTGCCCAGCAAAATCCCTTTAAGGCCTGCTATTATTATATCTGTCCGACCTGAAATCCCTACTGTCCTGAGGAACAACCTTAGCCTTTCCTTTCCCTTGTTGCTGATCTTCCTCAACTCGTTTGTATTCATCGATATGATCCATAAGCCGACGCACACTCCTCACTGGCTTCTTGGTCAAGGATTTTCTTAAATCATGCTCGATAGGCAGGCTGACCTTGAAGGTCCTTATAGCCATATCATCACAATCCCTATCAATCTTATTAAACATCTCTAATTATTTGTCCGAGTACGTTTTTAGGATCTCTCCTTCTTGCATGGACACGGATAACAGGGAATCCAAGGGCTGAGGAACCCTACTACATGTAATAAAACAAGATCCAAATGCTCGAGTGAGCTCCTTAAAGGAATCAATGGAACCTGCACCTAGGCCATCAAACCACCTCATCGCCACAAGCCCCAAGCTAGACAGGAACACCTTACACATCAAGGACTCATTTTTGGAGTGCACAGTCATTCTATGGTTGAAGTGGCTTACGTTCTACAGGGTTTGTTTGACCATTATACATGGTGAACGTGGGTTGGGTGAACCACCAAGGAAGTCTGCCTCCCTTAATTCTGTGTGTGAAAGGTGATCTAAAAATTTGGTTGAGCGCTTTGCTCATCGCATCATTTCCCAAGCCTTTGGAAGATGAGCTCATGTTTCTGTGCTCATGGTGGTAGTCGTCATCATACGAGAAAGACTTACTAAGGGGAGTCCTCAATCTGGGCCTGTAACTGCCATCTCTTTCCTCACTGGAAGAAGAAACAGACATTAACGAAGTTTTTCTTTGTCATTCACAGCGCAACTTCCTTCGCAGATGATCAATCTCCAACTACATGTTTCTAGCATTCTCCTCATGAGAGACGTGGCTCCCACCCAAAGATTGGCTTCTAGTATTGGTAGTGTGCACACTTCCCTCTCAGTCCCTTCTTTGTTCAAGATCACGGAAGTGATCTTGACGCTGAGACCCCATAAATTCTGCCTGGTTCAGACCTGAACCTACCATAGTTGAACGTTAGACTCATTGTAACACTAGAAATTCCCACAGACAATGCCAATTGTAAGGACCTGATTTAAGTCCTTAGCCTAAAGGATGGATGAACTTAAGCCCAAAAAGCTCAATACAATAAATTTGTAAAGAGTGGGTTGGAAAACTGAGCTTTAATGAATCAGACAACAAGTGAAGTGGATTCAGATGATAAGAAAATGAAGATAAACTGGTTTATTCTAAAGAAAATCGTCATCGGCACAGTCCGAAGAAATCAGTTCTTATATATTTCTCTCAAATTTGATTATAAATTCAGTTCTTAATTGCTACAATGTTTTTCTCTTAATTTTTCGATCCCCACCCCTTAGGGTCTTCTTTCTTTTTTATACTATCCTCCTCCTTCATCTTTACCCTCCATGTGTAGACTAGATTACTGGTGTTGATCCTTATCCTATAAGCACCTTCTTGAAGACTTTGAGGAGTAGCTGTAAGGCTGAAAGATATTGTTTAGGTATCACTTCTACATTAATACGGCCAGAAAGTTAGCTGCAGAGCATTTAATATGGTGGTAGCAACTTTCCCTTTAGATATTTCATGGCCTCCCTTTGTCTTGTTCCTTCTTAATACTTATCCTCATCAGTGGAATCATCTGGAACGTTCCTCTTAATGTTAGACCGCTTCTTCTAACCTCGGCTTTGCTCAACTGAGGAAGCATTCATCCTCGGATCACTTCCCTAGAACATAACGCCTAAATCCCTTCCTTTATTTATTAATGCTGACCTTTATCACATGTTTATCCATCCTCGAACTTATGAGGTGTCCTCGAACTGGACCCCCAGCCCAATATATTCTACTAGGCCTAATATCCCTATAGTAACAAAATTGAGATTTGTTTCAAATTAGTTTTAAATAGGCAATAGCAGATTTAGATGGACTAGACATATTTTTCAATGAGTTGGATTTTTTTTTTTAATAAATTGAAAATGGATACATGACAAAAAATTACATTCTTTATTCTGTTTATATTTGTGTGAGTATATATATATATATATATATAGGGTCTTTGTTAAGACACTAGTTAAAAGATTAATATTTGTGTGTGTGTATATATATATATATTTCCTACAAGCTTTATTGTAGAAAGTAAATTGGAAACAGCAGCGTTGAATTCCCTTCTGGAAACTAGAAAAGATTCCTTTCCACCCAAAAAATTGGTGCTACACTTGACAATGATTAACTAAAGATGATTATCTTGAGAACTAAGAGTTATTTCAAATCACGTGAGCTTAACCAGGGTAAACTTCTACAAAAAGATGGCTTTTGCTGTGTAGTTTTGTTTTTTATTTAGAAAGTAGATACCATTCAACTTGCTTGGTCACAATCAGCAAAGAGAGATGCTACTGCTTGCTTTAATTTCACCCCTCAGACTTTGTTATAAAATTGTTATAAAAATGTTGTGCTCATAGTACTGCTGGAAAGAAAATAACTACAAACATATTTGAATCTAAACTTTTTTCTTCCTTCAAGCTTTATTATATTATTATAAGGAAAAAAAAATTGCAAATTGAAGTGTTGAATTGAAAAATTATAAGAACACATAAACTTATACAACTTTTACCACAACTTGTTACATGGTGACTGGTGAATTGTGAGTGGTGAAGATGGATCCACTGTTTTTTCTTTACCACTCATTACTCATTATTTAGCGAATTATGACAAAAATTATATAAGTTTATGTGGTATTAACATTGCCCGCATTGAATTTCCTTTTAGAAACTAGAGAAGCGTTCACTCCTTCCAAAAAGTATGTGCTACACTTAACGGGGAGAAAATTAGTTTTTGCCCCTTTCACGCAAAAAATCTAGCATTTTGTTCCCTTTCCCAAATTAATTAGAGAAATGTCCCTGTTTTGAAATTCAATTTTCTCAAAATCAAGTTTCAACGTCACTATAGGCTCCTTAAAACGCCACTATAGGTATGGGGCGATCAAACTTAAAAAAAAAAAAAAAAAAATAAAATAAAATAAAATAAAAATTGCATGGAACTCGAGTTCCAAAATGCTATTATAGGGTCCTTAAAATGCCACCATAGGGCTCATTAAAACGCCAAAATATGGCTCTAAGAATTTTTTTATTTTTTATTTTTATTTTTAGTTTGTTATGACTCGATTGTCTAAAAATCGAGTTTTAAATTGAATTGAAACTCAATTTTTAGAAAATCGAGTTTCAAAACAGGGGCATTTCCCTAATTAGTTTGGGAAAAGATGCAAAATGCTGGATTTTTTTTTTTTTTTTTTAAAAAAAGGGCAAAAACCCATTTTCTCCCACTTATAGTGATTAACTGATTATTTTGAAAAAGGTGCAATGAGGATGTTTTTTTCAAATCACGTAAGCTTAACCATAATAATAAACTTTCGATTAAAAAAAAAGGCTTTTGATAGTCTACTTTTCTTTTTTATTAAGAAAGTAGATACCATTCAACTTGCTTGGACACAATCAGCAAAAAATGCTACTAGTTGCTTTTCATTCACCTCTCAAAAAAGTTTAAATTGTTCATTTCATGCTTGCAGGAATCTGTAACCCAAAAAAAAAAAGTTGTAAGAATTACTATACATCATTGATTCATTGTAAAAATTAGAAATATTCTTAGGAGTTAAGGAAAGGTAGCGGCCAAGAGAAAATGCTAGAACTAAATCTTTATTGGTGTCGGGAAAAAGTAGTTTTTTCAGTCACGTCTCATATCTAAACCTCTTCTTTTAAAACCTTAACAATGAGGTTTTATCGAATTGCCAGTTTGGATGGAGGGGGATGGAAGGAAAGTACAAAGTGAAAAAATATAATAATGATAAGCCTTATAAAAGGGTGGATTATCATGTTGCTTCTTTGAGAAGAAAAATCCTTGTGTGATCTCTTATCTCATATCTAACCCTCTTCTCTCAAAACTTTGACAATGAGATTTTATTAAATTGCCAGTTTGGATGGAGAGGGATGGAAGGAGAGTACAAAGTGAAAAAAAAAAAAAAAAAAAAAAAAAAAAAAAAACCTTATAAAAGGGTGGATTATCATGTTACCTTCTTGGAGAAGGAAAATCATCTTGTATGATCTCTTATCTCATATCTAACCCTCTTCTTTCAAAACCTTAACAATGAGGTTTTATCGAATTACTAGTTTGGATGGAGGGGGATAGAAGGAGAGTACAAAGTAAAATAAAAATAAGCCTTATAAAATGGTGGATTATCATGTTACCTTCTGTGATAAGGAAAATCCTTGTATGATCTCTTATCCATAGGTTTACTTTCTTCATTTTTTTTTCATAAATAAATTATTTTTTTCTCAAATATATATTTTCTCCTTTTTTAGAGAGTAGAAAAGTATAGAACAAATAGGTATTAAAAAAAAGATAAATATTTTCTATTCAGATGTAGCATTTTTAATCTTCCAAAAATTGAAATGACAAATGATGAAAATATCTTACATTAATGATTTTAAAAAACTTAATATTTCTAATTTATTAAATAAGAGAAAATTAATTCAATACAAAGATATTATAGAAATTTAAAATAGGTCTCCACTTTTCTATCATATTCTAACCAAATACTTATATAATGAAAAATATTAATATCTTATTTCTTCTTCTTTTTTTTCATATTTTTTGTATCTTCATTTCTGCTTTTTTATAGTTTTTTTATTTATTATAGTGATACTTCCTAGTTCCTACCATGTCAGTCATGTGCTGGGAAAGGAACCACTTTATCTCACTCTTCATAATATCTGGTATAGCTGTTTTTCAATAAGTATAATCTATAATCACCCAACAAATTTCATGATTGTTGATGCAATATTATATTGTGATTGGTGTGTAACAGAAATGATGTAAAGTTGGTCTCGTGAGAAAATAATGTTGTTCTGATCACAATATGTCATCTAAACAAATTATAAAATAAAATACTAAATTTATTATGTTTGTGCCATTTTTGGTAGTTTTTTGGGAGTCCAAATCTTCTGTCCCACTTTTCCTGCTCCACTCTATACTCCACCAATAAATATTTGCCACGTATTTACCTAATTATTTAAATACTATTATTAATTAATAACTATAGTATTAATAAGTCAATAATAATAGCATTTAATTAATTAGGTGAACACGTGACAAATATTTATTGGTGGAGTATAAAGTGGAGCAGGAAAAGTAGGACAGAAGATTTAGACTCGTTTTTTGGGGGAATGTAAATTATCTAGCACAGTTGTCAATTAGTTCTTGGAATGTTGGACTTACAAAGAAAATTCTCTAATACTACTCGACTACCAATCAAATATAGAAAGGGACAGGCGTGCAAGAGTGTATTTTTTTTAATTAAACATGATTAGTTTGAAGAGTGAAATTAAACATTATTAAACCTCATTGCTTAGCTCTCCAAGCATAGACTTTTAATAAATTAATTCGCATTTTTTTGAAGAGTGAAACATGCTTAGTTTTGTTAATTCATGCATTATTCTTGATTTTCCACCAATGATACTGATAATCACAATTTATTAGAAGCATTGCCTCGTTAAAAACTTCAGCGTGGCATCAATCATATAAAAACAATCTTAGTTTTCAATAATTTTTTTTCATAAACTTCAGCTGCATGTTACGTTGTCACACAAGCTTGTTTAATAATAAAAAATTTTAAAATATTTTTTAGAATGTTTAGAAATATGGTCCATGCATGGGAAATAATCTTTTTATTTCAACTGAAGTTAGAAACCAGAAAAAAGTCATACAAGTGATTTTTTTTTTAAATCTTATTTTTTTAGTTGCTAAAAATTGGTTAAAATATGATTATATATATAAAAAATAAAAATAAAGACTTCAAAAAATTGTACATAAGTAAATAAACTAAAAAATTAAAAGAAAAATCACTTGCCAGACAGACGCTAAATTATTTAAATGTTCCTGTGAATGAACAAAATGGTTTTTACTGAACAGTCAAATTTTCATATTCTAAGAGATTCAAGCAATGATGAGAGTAATGGGACCATTATCATTGCAAAAGATATTTGATTTAAAGCTAAAGACTTCAAATTCCAAACTTCACCAAAGTTTTAAGGAAGCAATAGCTGCAATACATGTGTTTGTAAAATCTATTATACAAAAGTTTAAAAAGTAGTCGTGGAAGTTCATGCCAGAGGAATTGGATTCTATTGGGTCATCGTGTAAGAACGATCAAGAAGATCATAATTCAACAAAACGTTTTCCAAAGCTTAAAAAAAATATAAAATAAATAAATAATAATGGTCAAAAGTGCACAGACCCAGAAAAAGAAAAAAGTTAAACCAACCAAACGCGGATTTAGACTTGAAAGTTAGAAGTTTGAAGTTGGACTTGGAACATGTAAATATATATGAAAGGTAAAGGCATCTGCCGCCAGAGCCTAACTTGTCACCCCCACATGCGTAGATCTTTTGAGGATTTGGTCTTTTTCTTCACAATTCTATTATATTACCAACAAAATTTATGTATGATTGTGTTTTTGATGCTGTAAAATTCAAACCTCTAACATCCACTTTATGATAATAGCTCTTACATACTAGTTGGGTTTTAATGTAAATGGAGTTTAATTCTAGATTTCTAAATCTCTTAATTGATGACAAAAAATTTAACTAGTTAAGTTAGTTGAAAGTTGCTTCATATAGTTTCTTAGTTCTTGTAACTTAAATTCTTTAATTGAATTTAATCATGTAGTAGTTCTATTGACCAATAAATTCTGTAGTTGAATTTGAATGTTTTTTAAGAAAAAATAACATATATTTTAATTAAATTTAATTGAAGAATTTAATGTATGATATCTTAACTGCTTAAGTTTTGTCTTTACATTACCGTCACTTTGATTTTTTAATTTCACAAGCAACTTCCTAAGTCCATACTTGACTAGATCAAAAGAACTTAGTCGCTTTATTGGTAGAGAAGGTACGGTAATTAATTAATACTAATTAATCAACCATCCTATAGCTTTGGCATTATATAGAGATTTCTAAGCTTGATTATATAGTTGGGACAAAGGTTTAAGTAGTATGACAAATTCAACTATATTCCTTATCAGATTAAAAGTTCTTATGATCTTATCTAAGCTCTTTGGAATTCACTATTCAAGAATCAATATAATTTTCTGTTCATACTTTTTTTTTTTTAATAAGATTTTTTGTTGAAACACGGTTTTCTTTTCTATTTGTTTTTATTAATATAAGTCAATCCACTAGAAGATAACACTAATTAAAGTCACCTGACCTTTGGAACCAGCCGCCTCAGTAGACAACTTGATACATGTGTTGTTTTTTGCAATGGAAAACGATTCGCATCCCAATTTGTAAGGAATAAACTTCATCAAGTTTTATCTTCAAAGATTCCTAGCTACAAGCAAGATTTGCTAAGATCACAATTTTTGGATGGACTTGGTTTAGAACAATATCAGCAACATAACACAAGGTCCAAACTCAACTCTTTAATTTTTTTTTGGATTAAATAATAAAAGAGGGTCTCTGATGTGAACTTATCGACACACATCACGTAACAATAATGAATAATATCATATGTATCATTGAAGCCTTTCTTGATTTCAGCTCCAACTATTTTTTCAAGAACATCATTGACATCATACATTAAATATTGTCAGTTGCAGTCTCAACTATCAATTGCAGTTGCAATAGTCTCCCTCTCCTTTCTTTCACGTTTTTCCCAGAGACTTCTTAGTTCTCACACAAAGCACATTTGGAAATGCTTTTACACTGGTTTTTCTTCTAATGGAGATTAATGTACATGTTAATTTTCTTTTCTTTTCTTTTTTGAGAAAAAAAAAAATTGACTCACGTGTATATTATTGTCCCATGGATCACACCCTATGGTACATTGTCACTTAGGCTTTTTGGTAAGCGCATAGGTACCACCAACTACTAATGCATAGTAGGGCGTGCCACTACTCACTACTCAACCCTCCTACCATGATTTCTGCATATTAGAAAGTATAAGTCAGTACTAATACTCAAACACACAACCTCTTGGCACTTAGTTTAGAGTGATGTGTCTTTTCGAGGGCTTCCTACCTATGTACCACTCTTGCTAGTGATTGATTAATTTCCATTTAATTTAACTTGTTAGAACATTGTTCGCATTTTTCTAAATAAATTAAACTTTTGAGATAAATGATAATTTATCATAATATTAGAGCTAGGGATCTAACTTATCTTAGCTAAATGTAAGGTCAAATTATTCTCTCAAAAGTATTTTTATTTTTTTGTTCCTTACCGTCACATTAAATGTTATCAGTTTCAATTGCTTTCGAAAGAACCCGCCTCATTCTTCTTTCCTCATTTTTTTTTCCAAAGAATTTTCAGCAAGCACGTTGACGTTAAGGAAAAACGTGAATTACTAAGCAACAAAATTATTTTCCTTTTTATTCTTTTTGTAAGAATTTAATGTGTCATTTGACTAATTTCAAGTAAAGTCAATTAAAAAAATAATTAACATAAATATTAAAATTCAGTAAAAGTTCATAATAATATGACATCAAAATCTATATTTTTGATAATCACATCAAAATCTATATAAAACTAAAAACATTTGATTTTTGGTTAGCCTAATAATATTGTGTCTTATAAGTTTTCGGACCTTACAACTTTACATACCTATATTATAATATGTTTTTTTGATAAAATTTAAATTCTATTATAGGTTTAAATCCTTTTAATTGTTGAATTTCATAAAAGGACCCTTTTAATTCTATATCAATGTTATAATATGTTTTTTTAATGAAATTTAAATTCTATTCTATATTAAAATCGTTAAATATCTTCTTCTTTTTTGAGAGGAAGTTGAATATCATATTAAAAAAAGAGAGTCATATTATGTTAAATTATCCCATGTATTGCACATGTTACTTACTAGTTTACATATAAAACAAAACCCTTTAATATGAAAAGGAAAATCATCCAAACAGGCCTATGGGTTAACTGACTCGCTCTTGTACATAGAACTGATTAGAATTTAGACGAATGTCAAATAAATGTCATGTATCCAAATCTCAACAAGTTTAATACACAAGAGCATTGGATCCAATTTTTATCCAAAAAATTAATGGAGTTACAATTGTTCTTTACTTGTTAAAACAAGAGGCATAAAAACATCAATAACATGATCATTGGCTCACAAATAACAATTATTTCAACTAATAGATCGTGTGTGTTAAAAAAACACGAATTTGAGAAGGGGTCTGATAGATCAAACCATTTAAAAACGAATTTCTTGTCACCATGAACAAAATACTAAAAATCCATCTTGAAACAATCATCTTATCTTAGCTTAAAGTGATCAATTATTAAAGAAAAGGCTAACTTTTTTCACTAATTTAATCGCTCTCTCAACTTCATTCTTACGTAAAGAAACAATTTTTTTTTTTTAATAGTAGAAATTCATTAGATTAAGTTGCAGTTTTTTTATTTTTTAATAATTTGATCGATGAAAAATTCAAACCCTTATTTTCTCTAATAAATGAGAGTAGGCATAAGGCAATACAATTGATCCATAAGACTTTTGACAAGTAAGATGTAGTTACAATTATAATACATGTCCATCCCATCTAGATTCAAAAGCATTAATACATAAAATAACAAAATCCTGTTGTAAACTGGCCCTTCTCTATAGCTAGAGCAGATCTTAAATATTTGGGATAAACTATTGAGGTTAATGGGCTTAGCTTTTACACGAGTTTCGTTAAAATTTTACTGAAATGCTAGTACATAAAGCCTGATGCGTGCACTCTTAAGCATGGCTCTGTGCAGCCTCGTCTATTACTACTCCTCGTTCTTTTTCGGTATTTTAATTGATTAGTCTTCTGTTTTTTTCTCTATTTTTTCAAAACTTTCCTTCTTTTCAAACTCTGCATTTCAAATTCTTTTTATCCTTACATCCTACACAAGTTTCTTTTTTCAATGTTCCGAAAAGCTTAAGGACAGCAAATGGAAAGAAACAACCAATTTTTAGTTGGTTGTGATCATCAAATGAAAGAGCTGAGCAGAGCCACTGATTTGTAAAGGAAAGTACTTGAGTAAGATGGTTCAATTCGCTTGGTTAAGGCAAATTTAACTAACAAGACCAAAATGAATTTTGTATTGGTAAGAAATATCGTGACCTGACTTGAATTAAAATGCAGGAGTAGGTTACAAAATATGCATTTATAAGGAAATGGTCAAATGTTTGATTGCAATTACATCAAATCACTTCTCAGAAACTGAAACCCTAACTGCTTATCTCCAACTTGCCTCTTTAAAAATCTCGATTATGTCAAAGCGACATATCACGGGATTGAATATGAGAATCAGCGTCACCCACAAAAAAAACATTGGAGGTAAGACCGGTTACCAATCACCTTTTCCAAATCCATAGAAGTGGGAATTTTATGCACTGGATAGTAAATACAATCTTTTTTATGGTACTGTCATAAAAAGATATTAGACCCCTAAGACAGACACACAAAGAAGTGCATTGCAAATTTCTTATTTGTTTTAGGAAGTACAACAAAGAATTACAGCTGATATGTCAGTCACAAAATATGTAAACTAAAATCATCCTTAACTAAATGAAGTGAAGGGAGAGTACATTTCAGTTATTTCACCAATAACCTTAACAAGAACAGTCACCGTCTTTAAAATGTTGAAACATATTACTGTCTCTCACACTAATCTCTCTATTAAAAGTTTCAGATATTTTTTTTGCTACTTCATGACAATCCCAACAAATCCTGAGGTTCTTCACAATCCTAATGGGTACACCTTCTTTTAAAGTGATCAAACCAAAAGCAATGGCTACGTTCTCACTATGTTTAAACAAAGCATCCTCTTTTTCTTCCTCTTCTATATCAAACGGTACAGGGTTAGTGTCAGCTACATAACCAACTAGTCTCAATCGCTTTGATATCTCTGCCATCATCCTCTCAATTTCATCATACCTTGGATAAGAATTATCCCCAACAAAGAACTCATGAACTTCACCACCAACCTCTATAACACTACATCCAGGGAGCTTTGTCAAACCTCTAGCCTTCATAATCTCACGCACAGAACTAATCTCTTCCAGTTCTTGTTATCAGCATACATATTTGACAGAAGAACATAAGCACAATGATTCTTGGCCTCCAACTCCACCAGCTTTCTTATGGCAAGTTCACCCAGTTTCATATTTTTATGTTAAGATTAGTACCCTTAAATCCTATAGTATGATGCTATGTATGACTTAATGTTGTGATTAATAAAGTTATTTTATTATTATCTAAAATAATAGTAATATGAATATTTGGACATTATCATATAGTTCATGAAATGCATAGTATGTGATTTAGTCACAGAAGATATAAGTCACAAGTTCTTTGTAAACTCAGAATTTTAGTTCGTAATCGGTGATGAAATTGAAATTGAACATTTCATTTGCGAAAACTATAACGTATCAATTAAGATGATTTGTCTTGATCGTGGAAGTGGAAACTTCTAGTTGATATGTTTTAAGAATTAAGACATATTGAACTGGACCACTGTGAGATTTATTATTCGCCTAACGATTGTCAAATGAATAATAAATTACACGACTTTTATATATATCAAATCTTAATCCTGAAAGAATAATGGACCTGATCATAAAGTGTAAATTATTTTAATATATTAGGAGTGAAATCCAAAGTCACAGTAAAAAATTCAGTATGTTGGGCAGCTACATTTAGTGTTGATGAAACATATATTCTCAAGATGGAATTCATAATCTCTTAACGGAGATATAAAATATTCCCTTGAGATAAGTTTAATGGGTTTAGTTATTCAGAATGTTAGACCTAACTACTTTAGTAAGGAGTTAATAAGTATATATTTATGAAATTGGATTTTGTAAATATATGATGAATAACTTAAAGGATTAAACTAGGTACTCAAGGATTAAGATGTAGTAATCTTCAAAGTGGCAATCTACATTCATGACTTTATACTACTACAAATATTTTATGAGGGGGTTACATGTATAATAAAGTCTTAAGATATAATTTATTAATAAGGCCTAGAGTGCAATTATATTTATATAGTGGTATAAAATATAATTAATGGTAACTTTGTACTTGTCAAGAGTTGACAGAGAAGCCCAAGGCCCATTGGAGCTATAGTATTATCTGTTCCCTTTTGGTCCCACTTCAAGCCACATACTTAAGTTCAATTGAAATGGCCCAAAAAGCTAGCCCAATTAGATAATCAGTTAGATACAAAAGGAGAAACATACAGAATTTTGAGAGAAACTAATTGTGAAATGAAATGGTTTATATGTGAGTGTTGGACACTATTTAATTCTCCCTTGAACACATTCAAAGAAACTAATTGAGAGACCACACTTCTTAGGCGTCAGTGGAATTGAAGTGAAGATTAAAAGTGTTCCAAAGTACTTCTAATCTTTGTTTTTGAAATTCACCACACCAAGACACATTTTTTGCTCTTGTATTCTGAATTTTATATAGTAAATGTTATCAATTGCGAATGAAGTAAATCCGCAAAATTTTCCGCTGCGTATGTTTTGTATGCGATACAAATAATTTGTTTTTCCATCATTTTAGACATTCTACAAGCATTAAGCAAAGCTCCCCAAGCACCAAAATGAGGTTTCAAGGGCATGTTATTGATGAAGTTTAATGCTTCATCTAAGCGGCCAGCTCGACCATATAAATCAACCATGCACCCATAGTGCTCTAGCTGAGGCTCAATACCATACACTTTCCCCCATTGACTCAAAATGCTCACGACCTTCCTCGACTAGTCCAGCCATAGTACAACTTCAAACCGAAACAAATGTGATCTCATTGGGATGAATGCCATCATGTTTCATAAGAGAAAAAAGTTTAAGACACTTCTTTCCAAATCCATTCATGGCTAGCCCACCCATGGCACTAGTCCAAGTATACACATTCTTTTCTTTCATTCCCCAGAAAACTTCCATGGCCTTATTCACATTTCCACATTTCGCATACTTGTCAATCAGTGCAGTCCCCAGTGTCACCGTCATCCTTAGCTTGTTTCTCTTTATATAAGCATGCGCCCACCTCCCTTGATCCAATGCACCTAAGTGGGTGCACGCAGATAAAACCGAAATCATAGGCACCTCATTCACCCACACACCCTCCATTTGCATCAAATGGAATAAACTCAATACCTCCCTCGGCTGCCCACATTGTGCATACCCACCAATCATTGCGTTCCATGCAATATGGTCCCTCTTAGGCATTACATCAAACAGCCCCCTTGCAAAACCAATGTCACTACATTTCGAACAAGCACTCACCATAGCTGTCTGACACACCAAATCTGGCTTTGGAATTTTACCAAACACCTTATGACACAAACTCAGACAACCCAATTTAGTGTACATGAAAATCAACCCAATTCAGTGAACAAGAGAAACAATGATTACAACTTCTAAGTACTGCAGATCTCACTCTATGCAATGGCAAGGATTCAATTACCTTAGAATTGCTTAATCTTTTGCAATAGCAAGTAAGGAAGATGCATTGGCGGGCACATATGATATGTTACCAAAGAGGCTGCTTTTTATTGAAAAGTTAAACTGACCATGTATTCATAAACAGGCAGTGTGTTCATGTACATGTCACCATAACTTTGTTTTACTTTTGTGCTCTTATGTATTTGTACTGGCAGGCCCATAAGAGGTAGTGCAAGAAATTCAATGCACTGAGCACACACATAACCCAGTAAAATCTATCCAGGTGGTAATGATTTATGTTGCTACCAGAAAGCCATGGCTTGTGTTTGGAGTAACTAGTGACATTGTTAACTATTGAAACAATGATTGTGCTAAGGTAGTACCCCATGGCCAAAGAGGCCCAAGAAAGAGATGTAGCCAAGGATCTCATGCTTGCAGGTGCCTCTGTAAAGAAAAATTCCAACAAACCAGCCAGGGTGAAAAGATCTGCTGAACCAAGGAACAAGTATTGGAAAGCAATCCAAAAGAATGTGATGGGCAATGGATTCTCAGAGTCAAGCATTCCTGAGTTGGTAGCCACTCTCTTCCGCTTTATCTCAACAAGAGCTGCTATTGCCATGGCTATAATTGAAAGTACCAGACCAATTCCAATCCGTTGGAGATGAGTGATTCCCATTTCGGATTTAGTTGCTTTGCGAGCAAATGGGATGATGAAATGGTCGTAAAGTGGTGCAAGGATCATGATGAATGTTAGTGGGAAAATAGGAAGTGAAGCTGGTGGGACTTTTAAGGAACCAAGCTTGGTGTTCATTGTAGCAGCTTGTTGGACAGAAAATGTGGACAACTGAGCTAGGCAACAGTTGAGCATAATTGTGCAAGCAAATATTGGAAGTACTTTTAGCACAATTTTGACATCTTCTACTTGCTGCACCGTGCATTCTAGTTCGTTGTGGACTGGTTTGTTTACCACTGCATTATTTAGGAATTTGAGACTTTCTGTTGCATTTTGACTGGACTCCTTTGTTTTGGCATTCTCTTCTGATTCCTTGCCATTTGGAGTTGGAGAAGAAGGGTTTGTGGTCATGCCTGCAACAACATTGCTTAGGCTTTTGCTCGTGCAACAATTGAGTGTGGCAGCAACCAAAACCTTTTTAATCATAAAAGAAACTTAGTCAGTTTACATGGGGGGATGAAGCTAAATTGTGATTAAAGAAACATAGTCTATTTACATGGAAGGATGAAGCTAAACTTTGCTATTAAACTCATTCAAATGCATACTCAATTGGGAAGTCCTTAAATGGTCTGAATGAGCAAAATTGAGCATTCTTGATTGGTTTATAAGGTTAGAATATCATTGAAGACTATTTATGGGATTGTCCTGGAAGTTGTTTCTTTGGTTTGCAGAACACATTTGCAAGCTTGCCACTCTTAGTAGTGTTGTAGGCAAAGTTAAGTGGTTCATCAAAGTACTCTTGCTTTAATTAGTGAAGCACGACAAGGCCTATTCCATGATGTGGTGCATTGTGGTGGGTGATAAAAAAATTGGAAATCAGCTTAGCCTTCATAATTTATGCACACCAAACTAGAGCTATCCATATTGTGCCAAAGGCAACTTACCTTGAAGATGGTTGTAAGTGGACTTCCAGAAGGTATTTTGTTCCTATAAAAGGCTGAACCGGCGAGGAAGATTGGTATTGATAAGAATATGCTAATGGTAGAGAATCCAAAACCCCATTGCCACCCTTCATTGTCTTCAATCCATACCACAAATGTTACTGCAATAAGGCCACCACATGAGAGACAAAAAACAAAGTAGTTGAAGAAGGTTGATCTTTGCTTCCTTCCTTGAGGGGTGCTTTCATCAAATTGCTCAGCCCCATGTGATGGTAGTGATCCCTTTATCCCTCCAACACCAAGGGCCACAAGATAGAGGCCTATAAACAACATTGCAGCTTTTGCACCATAAACTTCCTGGCAAGGATTATTGAGGTTGGTTGGGTCACATGCTGGTGGCATTAGTGAAGATGACCGAGCTTGCAAAAAGAGTACACTCAAACCCTGTTTGAGTAGTTGCATCATTAGGAACAATATATAATGTAAACAGTTCATAAAGTTTAGTAGCTTATCATTCTAATAAATATATTTCAATTTAATTTAGGAATTACAAATAGTGTTAAACTAAGTTTAAAATTTAAACTAATTAGAATTTGTATCTAAAGAAAAAACTAATTAGAACTTATTGTTAAGTTATTTTCTATAAATTCTCTAATTCAACTTTATATTTATTAATTCTACTAATTAAATCTGTATTTTTTAATTTTTATAGTATACTCTTTGACAGTAAATACGTTTTGCAAATTTTTGTGTTTATACATTTAGTTGGACTTTTTAAGGTTGCGTTTGGATAGATTAATATTTGGCAACTTATTTTTTTATTTAGCTTATTTTTGCTATTATTCATGAGTTTCATTGCACTTTTTGGTACTATTCATGGGTCCTATACTATTTCAACTAACTTTTACCTTTATTTACAATACTTTTAATAAAACGTTTTCAGTTTCAGTATAATAAGCAGATTCCACGAATGATCCTAAATCTAAACTTTATCCTATCCACCACGTACTAAGTATTTTTTTTTTTAAGAAGAACCTACTGGGCCCTTACCCTATCCACCACGTACTAAGGGTCATTTAGTTGGATACCTTTGATCAAATTCATCATTTTTTTTGGGCCCTTATCCAGGAAAATTGCCCCGTCACTTCCAACCTAGAAAGGTAGCCCACCTTAGTGAGACAATGGTTCGTGACTGGCCGAAATATTTGTACGACATATTGTCCTGTACAATCGTGGCCCATATTTTAGACAAAAGGACTACAACAAAACAAGGTTTCTATAAAGAGACCCCTTTCCTTGGGCCCATAGAAAAAGAAGAAAATGACCCTTTTCCCACCTTTTTTGTTTTTGCTTTTGTTTTTGTTTTCTGAGTAATCCTTTTCCCACTAAGCATTATGTTTGTGCGCTGCCAATATTCCTAATTTAGGTGTTTTAATTAAAAGAGACACACACACACACAAAAGCAGAATAAAACAAAAAAATATCTAGAAGGCAAGTATGACCATCATTGGAATACCATGGGTTGAACTATAAACCTCACTTTGCAACTGTTACTCAAAAAAATAAAAACACTTTACTTTGCAACAAATTAAGATCAATCAAGCCCTTTGCTAGGTAGCTTAAAAATACGAGATATTTCATGGAATTGCTATGCGAGATTAGGCTATTCTCTGGTAACATGTGAAACATATTTTGTTGAAACTGAAAACTTTTTACTGCGGCGCGTTTTGTGAGTTGCGCTTTCTCCTTTTTTTTTTTTTTTTTTTTGGCCTGGATTTGACGATAGTGGGAGACAATTTTTACTGTGCATGAACAGTGCGACACTGTTCATGTACTATTCACACATTAAAAAATATTAAAAATTGATCCCTCGGTACTATTTAATATTTAAAAATTATTTTACTACATTATTTTCAGCAACAATCAGTTTTCAATAACTTTCAGTAATAATAAGTTGTATTCAAACGGATCCTAAAAGTACAGTAATTAAAAATAAAAAATAGTTGAAATAGTATAATGAGATTTATAAATAATATTAAAAAGTATAAAAAGACTCATAAGTAATAATAAAAATAAATTAAATAATAAAATAAATTGACTTTTTAATTTAGGAGTGCAAAAACGTGCATACGAATATCACATGAGGTAAGAGAATAGTTTTACGGATCCGATTATAAGATAATTTCTTAAACGTAGGACCAAACTAGTTGGTTGGCCCCACAGAACTGGGTCCATAGGCCACGTGTTGACCCCACAGGAACTCCTGGACTGTATTGCAAAGACAGTGACACATTTGTCGTATTAGGCAATGAGATGTCACTGTTGAAATGTTGTTGGGTCTTGAAGTGGGATTGAGGTATGGGCCTACTTTCATGGACTTGAATTCTGCTCTATCAAGATGGAGACTATATATGTGGTCCATGCCATATATGGATCATCTATATATAGATCGTTATACTTATAAACGTGATCCATTAAAACCATAATCCATATGGAATGAAATTTCTATATGGATCAGTGCCACAGCTGCATACACTTTATTGTTTTGTCACTGTATACCAAAATTACCATATCTTATATAAGGATGATAATTGTACACGTGTATCCTAACACCCTAGCTGCAAAGATCAGATAGTGTGAGGTACCACGTGGCTCAAAAATATATGACATGTGTCGGGTGAGTTTTAATAGGGGTTAAGCTTATATCTAACGTATCATTGCGGTACACGTTAAGACCTGGGGCTTACCTTTAATATATTTTAAAAATGAATCTTATTTTGTCTTAATGAGAGATGACCACATTATCTACTAACTAAATAAACTATAGTGATTAAAACTCACTATCATTTATTATTGTACATTTAAAACAAAATGACATATCCAATTAAAAAAGTACTAAAGGTAAGTTAAATCCTTTTGGATCTCATTGTGTTCATTGCATTACAGCACTGGATACAACCACAGTCCTTTAGGAGGGTTCATTTGTATAAGGTAGTAGAGACAATATTTTTGACACTCTTCTTATACTTTTTTTTTTTTTTTTTGTTTGGTGACAAGATTTAAAAGCTAAGGACAATATAGTTGGGTAGATGTGGCCTTGGAGCTGAAATTGAGAAAGTGAAGTTTCTCTATGTATTAGCAAAACAGAAATAAATATGGGACCATGAGACACTTACTGTGATTGGATATACGTTGCATGAGGAGTATGTGTGGGACCGAGATGTTCTAAATATGGTTGTGTTTTTGTGTGCCTAGCTAAAATGATAAGTTTGGTACGACTAGAAAGTTTACCTCAACTTAACTAGAATTTGCTCTTGATGACTTAATCGATTTCCTCACGGGAAAATCCTTCAACAAATGATAACTTTGTATTTTTTTGGTTAATGGAACATAATATATCAATGTTCAAAGAACATGTCAAATGTTTTAAGCTAGAAATCATGTCAACTTTCTTTGTTTCGTACCACCAAACTAGAGAAAACATTAAATAATTTCTGCCTATATTCTCTTACTTCACCTTTCAAATTTATTGTTTCTACCAATAATAAGGCGGTTTTTTAAACCCATGTTCTCCCAATAAGAAAAATCAGACAATTGAGTTACAACTTACAAGGCGTGTAGTAGTTTCTAATTTCTAATTAATCTTCCATTCTACAATCTAAAAATTATTAGTTGAGGTCATGTTATTAGTTTTTGTTTTCAAAGTTATTGTGGTACAAAAAATCAAAGTTGAGAATCTTGGTAAAAAAAGGGGAAGAGGGTGTGGAAAAAAAACAAAAAACATGGGATATGAATTATGAAATACAAAGTTAGACAAGCCCTACAAAAGTATTTTTCTTTCAAAAAATTCTAACTTGTTTCAAACCAAAAAGAAAAGGAAAATATATAGACAGGTGAATTAATTGGCAATTTAATTTGCAGAAAATTGAGTGCATCCATTTACTACTCTCACCAATGAGAGTGCCCAAGTAATGTTCCTAAAATCCAAGTTGGAGTACCTTTATTACAACCCCAGAATTGTATGCTTTGAGCTCCAATGACATTCAAAATTCATGCAAGTCCTTTTCTCTCACAATGTCACCAAATGGAGCAGAAGCAACAAGAAATGGAGTTGGAATAAGAGGTAATTAAAATAAATACTTTTCAATTTCGCGATTTTGATTTGTTGCATTTGATGCAATCATGCAACCCGCTTTACAGGTGACTGATTCTGGCTCATAATAATTGCTTAATGCTAGCCACGTTTACTTTAGATTCCCATTAAGAAAGTCTCAGCAGCCTTTTCCTGTATAAATCTATTTAGGTTTTCTTTTTCTTTTTTTCTTTTCTTTTTTTCTCTTTTTAATTTTCAAAATAACAAGATTGAAGTACAAACCCTTTACCCCAAAAAAAAAAAAATAATAAAGGGGAAAAAAAAAAAAACAAGTCTAATCTTCAGGAAAATCCAAACTAGTTCACTAGATAATTAACAGAAATAGAATTTTTATGGCTAAAAAATATGAGTGTGTGAAAGAGGAGGGACTGAAAAGAGTATAACTTACCAGGAGTTCAATGACTGCACTTATCAAGTAGATGAGATAAGTAGTGAAAAAGGCATCAGATAGGAAGCCACCAAGGAGAGCCAAAAGGAAAGCTGTCCCCATGAAATTTGTGACATTGTTGGCTGATTTGGAAGGAGAGAAGTGCATGTACTCTGATAGATACAGTACCAAGTTGCTTGCGTTTGCTAAATATGCCAGGTTCTCCAATATCTCCACCACTACAAGCAAAACCAAATGATTTTTTTTTCTTTTAGCAATATATATACAAATATATATATATATATATACCATTAGAGAGAGTACCTTTTCCACACAAATACACACACACACACACACCCACCCACCCACCCACTTAAGATATCTTCTTGTGAATTGAAAAACATGAATCATGTGGTAAGTTGGTAACTTTTAAAAAGAAAGATCAGCTTGTGGGTGATGAGAACTTTTTTGCACTAACCCAATACAAAAGAAGAAGCAAGCATGCCACCATGGTTGCCTCTGAGAGCTGGTTTGTTCCTCCAGTTCACATAGCCTTCCCATCTGCTGAACTGGTGCTCTTCTTCCTGCACATAAAAACTCTAGAGGAGTTAAACAAAAATAAAGCAATATTGATTGTGGTTTCCAATTAAGGAAACCATTAACATGCAGAGATAGAAAGAGAAAGAAAGATGGAGAGAGAGAGAGAGAGAAACGAAAAGGAACCCACCATTATCTCCTCTCTCTTTTTTTCTCTCTTTTTCAAGTTGGGTTGATTGGTTTGGATCCCAAGTGTAAAGAGGACTTTGATGATAAAAGTAAGAGTGTGATGACTAGTGGAGGGAGATATATCATATATATAAAGAGGTGGGGAAATGAAAAGGGTCCAACTCGGGCGGGGAATGGTCTAGAACAAGACAGAGACTTTGATACCTTCAAAGTTCACACTCTCCCTATGTTTCCACTCATAATTCCTTTCCTTTATATATTTAGTTTTTGTTGTGTGTGTGTGTGTGTTTTTTTCATTTCTTTAAATTATATTTTTGGTTTCTAAAATTTGGCAAGGATTCCATTTTGGGCCCTCATAAAAAAATTCGGATTTAGTTATTTTAAAAATGGAACAGTTTAGCCTCTAAGTTTAGCGTGATTAAAATGATATTAAGGCACCATATTTTTAATGGACTAATAGTTGAATCAACTCCATATTAACATAATTAACCTAATGAATGCGCATGGTAAGAGAAAGTGATTTATTTATTTATTTTAAATATGAATAAATCTTTAAGAGGATTTCATCTTTAGGTATTGAACTTACTATTAAAAAGAGGTAAGGTTACCAACCGAGCTATGAGCCTTGGTAGGGAAAGGGATCAATAGCTAGGTTAAAAAATATGTAGTATATTTCTAAAATAATGAATATAGGAAGGGAGAGAAACATCAAATCCTCACACCGAAATGAAAAGAGATATACTAGCGAACTAGGGAACCCTTGCCTTGTTTGACTAAAAACCATTATATTAAATGTAAAGTTCTTGACCCCTCACCATCCTAATTATGGTATGCTAGCTTACAAGTTTCAGCCTTTCACAGAATGGCAATGTTAAAAGGAACCTATCTTTTATTTTATATTTTGGTAAAAATTTTGTATTTTTTAAATTATGGCGTGTTAGCTTTCACATAATGGAATTATATATACACTACATATAAGAAAATTCACTTCTTTCAACTGGACTTTTATGTAGTTTAAAAATACTTTCATTAATGAATGGTAACTTCTTTTAGAAATAAGGTTGTAAATATCAAATAACAAATTTCATTTTGAATTCAAAAAGAGAAAAATCCTAAAATTTAGGATTTTTTTCTCTTTACATTCATCTTCTTATTCCCTAAAATTTAGCATTTTTTATTCAATTTTCATTCAAATAAAAGAAAAACACTCCCAATTTAATATATAAAAAACTAAGAGAACTCTAAAAATTTAATATTCTTTCCCCACATGTTTATCTAATCTGTAAAGTTTATCATTTTTATTTGTTTGAAATATAAATATATATACATATATATATATATATATATATATTCAAATTATAATAGATACAAACTATTAATTTTTACAAAAAAAAAAAAAAAAAAAAAAAAAAAGCCTCTGCATGCACAATGCGCGTGCTTAGAGGCTAGTGTGTGTGTATAAAGAAGATTTCCCCCTTTCAACTAGACTTTTTTGTGGTTCAAAAATACTCTCATTAATGAAGACTAACTTCATTTAGAAATAGAGTCTTGAATGTCAAATAACAAATTTTATTTTGAATTAAAAAAAGAGAATTCCTAAAACACGTTCAAAAAAGAAATTACAGTTACTGTTTACCTCTAAAGTTTATTCTTTTTATTTGTTTGAAAAAAAATATTTCTAAATTATAATAATATATGTAAATTATTAACCTTTACTCCAAAAAAAAAAAAAAAAAAAAAATAGAAGAGCCTATGAGCACGTGTTCAGAAGTTAGTATATAAAAAATTTCACAAAATGTGAATGTTAAAAGGAGCCTTTTTTTTTCCACAGTAAACTTGTCTTTTTCTTTTCTTTTCTTTTCTTTTCTTTTTTTTCCTCTCCCAACTCCACATTTATTTTATCAATTATTTATAAATCACAATAAAATAAAGTTTTGATTCTTTCAAATTTATAAACGCGTAGCAACATGATCATCTAATTAATGAACTAGACCTATTAGGTGGATCATGAAGATAAAAAGATGAACAACATGATGATCCAAACTTTTGTCTTTGATGGCTATTGGATTATGAAAGTTTCATTATATTTCACCATCAAAATATTAGTACACATATATATAATAATAATAATTTTTTTTTTTAAATTAGGGGGGCCATTGCCCCCAAGTTTAATAGTAGCTCCATCCCTGACCCTAGCTTCAATGTTGCCCCCTAGTCTAACAGTGGCTCCATCCCTGAACCTAGCTTAATAATGTCTCTATTCCTTACCCTGGCTTCCATGTAGAGCCGCCCTTGATGTTAGTTATCAACCTAACATAATCAGTCTCTTTTTTTCAAATCTGAGGTGGACTGTAAAAAAAATATATGACACTCAAAGACATTTTTGAATTAAAAAAAAAAAAAAACTGAAATCATGACAAAGCTCCCTTTGTTAGCTCATCGTAAGGTTGAAGAGGTACACCTGTAGTCTCTAGCTAGTAGCCTTACCGGACAGAAAAAACAAGGTTTTTGTTGAGTCAACCACAGAGCAAAGCCACATATAACAGCATAGGATTGGGCACCTTATCCTTCAAACTAAAGAGACAAGCAAATGATAGCAGATTCAACACGGGGTTTCCCTCGTCTTTAAAAGTTTCTGATAGCAGTGTTCAATTTAGCCAATCAAAAACTGATACGTAATAGATCACGTGATGGTCATTGTCCTTAAAAATATGCTGTTTGAAACCCAATCTTGTGATTACACCCTCTTTGTTACTACTTTTGTAAAAGAAAGAAACTGGTTATATGAATTATTGAACAAGAACAAACAATTAATGTAGCTATCTGGTTATATGAATTATTGAACAAGAACAAACAAAGTAGCTGTTAAGGATTTGGATCTAGTTTTGTGTTTTCAAAATAAAAATAAAAAGATTATTATTTTGAGAATTTGTTCTCAAAATTTTTTTGTGTTTTTTCCTCTTAAAAAACCTGTTTAGCAATTTTATCAAAATATTTTTATTTTTTACTCACTCCATTTTTTTTTATTATAATTTTTACACCAAAAATTGCATTGAAAATTTTAGAAAATTTAAGCCCTAAGTCACAACCAAAACAAAATCAATACTACTACAATCTCCATAACCTCAAGTAAAAATCCAACAATAAATCAAGATCTAAAGAACAAATAATCAATAAATAAGTAAATAAAAACAACCCACGGTAACTCTTCCTAACCCACAAACCATGGCACCAACTCTAAAGATCCAACCTACAATGGCAACACTTTGGATTGTTGTCCTCTCTCTTGGAGTTGGCAGTGTTGCAAGTGGGTTAAGAACAAACTCAAAGCAAGTAAGCTTGTATTCGATCAATTCACCATCGTTAATTGGGCCTAGCTAGGTTAGACAAATCAAATTCAGACTTAGGTTTAGTGTCTTGGTACTTAGAAGGGTAAGAGAGCTTTTTAAGTGTTCAGGGGGATATTTTCCATTCATGTATATTACTTTTTTTTCTCTATTTTCTTATATATTTAAATAGATGGTAAATATTTATTTTTTCTAATAAGGGATCTATTTCTATGTTATAAGAAAAGTGTGCCTTGAATGTATTCCGATATCAATAAGTCCAAAGATACAATATTTTTTATAATCTTTTTCATAACACTGGATATTACTTACTCTTATTGGTATAGAATAAAAGTGGTGAATCTAATTGAAAATGATGTTACTCATTTCAGTAAGTTTGTTATATTGTAATCTTTGTGGGATGTGAGCTAAAATGATTACCCTTAAATTTGAAAGTGAAGTTTTCCATTAGATTTTTTTTTTTTTTTAAATCTCTTTCGGAATTTTGTTATAGTAATGACTTCTACGTACCACCTACCATATATGGTGATTAAGATTAACACGTAGGGGTGAAATGATGTCCACATTATATATTGTAGACCAAAATGACGAATGGATTTATTTCACAAGCAATGACCTTAGACTCCAAATATGCATGGCTGCATTATAGGGGGAAAAAAAGAACAGAAAATAGTTGCATCATTACAGGTATATCCGAAGAAATTTCAAAATGTCCTTTTCAAAATTTTAAAAGATGATTGCAAACTTAAAATCGCAACGTGGAAGACTGGAAGTTATTGTCGGGAACAAGTCAACTCCAGTTAGCTTCAATCAAAGGATACTCATATGATGCAAAAGTGAAATTAAAGCTACTCTTCTAATAAGGTAGGTAATTTCAAGGTCAAGCAAATATATATATATATATATATATATTATAATTTATGAAGATCTTCTTTCGGTTTTTTTTTTTTTTTTTTTTGGGGGGGGTTAGTGTTGGTTTGGTATAATTTGCTTTTGTTGGTTCATGTAACTTAAAAAATGTTAACGTGTGTAGTGTTGTGGGCTTTAGACCCAACTAGATTACTTGTATAACACACATTCCTGTACTACACTCTTACTTGTACTGCACTCATATGTTACAATTTCTTCAATTCCTTCTCTTGCACTTTGGCATTCTCAACTTGGTCATGCATCTTCCTCTCGAGTACAACAATTAGCTTTTAGAGGTTTGTTAGGTTCAGTGTCTACAGAAAATTTTGATTGTGTTTCATGTCAATTAAGAAAACAATCAGTTTTGCCTTTCAATACTAGTGAATCAATATCTACTGATATCTTTGACCTTATTTATTCTGATGTTTGGGGGTCTTCCTCTGTCTCTAGTATTGGTGGGTCTCGATATTTCGTTGTCTTTGTTGATGATTACTCTCGTTATAGCTAGATTTTTAATATGAAACATCGTTCTGAACTATTGCAAGTATATTCTAATTTTGCAAAATGGTTAAAACTCGGTTTTCCAAACACATCAAAAATTTTTGATCTGATAATGCATTTGAATACACTTAATATACTTTCCAAGTTGTTTTGCATTCCTATGGCACTATTCATCAACTAACTTGCCCAGGTACCTCTCAGCAAAATGGTAGAGCCGAACAAAAATTTCGTCATATTCTTGACACTGTTCGTGCTCTCCTTCTCTCTGCCAAAGTTCCTACTCCTTTTTGGGGCGAAGCTACTCTTCATATTGTTCATACTATTAATCGCATTTCAATTCCTGTTATCCAGACTATCACCACCAGACTTGGAATTGATAGTTTGGGTCACCTCTAGACTATCACCATTTTCATTTCTTTGGTTCTGCTTGTTTCGTTCTTCTTTAACCACATGAGCATAACAAACTTGACGTTCTTCTTTAACCACATAAGCATAACAAACTTGAGCCTCAGTCAAGACTTTGTTGTTTTCTGGGCTATGAGAAACTCAAAAGGGGTATCGGTGTTATGATCCTGTCTCTCATCATCTTCGTATCTCCCGCAGTATTGTCTTTTGGGAACATCGCCTCTTTGTTGAACTCTCTCACTTCCGTGCCTCCCTATCTTCCTCCTCTGTCTTAGATCTTTTTCTAGATAAGACACATATTCCTTCTGTAGCCGCTCCTGATCCTCCTGTAGTTGCTCCTAATTCTCTTGTAGACTTCTCTGTCCAACCACCAGATATCATTGATCACTTTCCTAGTTCACCCTTTAATGAACAGGTGGAAGATGAACAGGTTGAAGACGAGTTACCCACCCCAACCCTGAGCTTGGGTGCCCTGCTCCTGCTCCACCTAAAGATCTTACACAAGACATTTCACCTCGTCACTCAACTCGAGTAAGATCTATTCCTGCACATTTACTTGACTATCATTATTACACTGCCCTTGCTACATTACACGAGTCTCACACCTATCGTGAGACTTCCACTAACCCTTTATCAGATTGCAATGAAAGAGGAACTTTATGCATTATCTAAAAACCATACTTGGGATTTAGTGACATTTTCCCCTGAAAAATCTATGGTTGGTTGTAAGTGGATCTACAAGATTAAAACTCGCTTTGATGGGTCCATTGAGCACTACAAAACTCGTCTCGTTGCAAAAGGTTTTACATAGGAGTATTAGATTGATTATGAAGAGACCTTTGCTTCGGTTGCTCGTATCTCATCTATTCGTGCCCTTTTAGCTGTTGCTGCTGCCAGTAAATGGGACATTTATCAGATGAATATCAAAAATGCATTCCTTAATGGGGATTTAAGTGAAGAATTTTATATGTAACCTCCTCCTGGTCTCTCTATTGACTCAAATAAGGATTGTCACCTTCAACGTGCATTTTATGGCCTTAAACAAGTTTCACAAACTTGGTTTGCCAAATTCAGCTCTACCATCTCTCGCTTGGGTTACATGGCCAGTCATTATGATTCTGCTTTATTTCTTCGTCACATTGACAAAGGCACTATTTTACTTCTCATGTATGTGAATGATGTGATCATAACTGGTGATGATCTCAGTAGCATTCAAGAACTCAAGGATTTTCTCAGTCAGCAATTTGAGATGAAAGATCTTGGACATCTCAGCTACTTCTTGGATCTTGAAATCACTCATTCTACAGATAGGCTTTATACCACTCAAGCCAAGTATGCCTCTGAACTCTTGTCTCGAGCTGAACTCACTAATAGTAAGACTGCTGACACTCCAATTGAGCTTAATACGCATCTAACTCCCTCAGGGGGGAAACCATTGTCTAATCCCTCTCTTTACAGATGCTTAGTTGGCAGTCTAGTTTATCTCACTGTCACTCATCCAGACATTTTTTATGATATTCATCAGGTGAGTCAGTATCTGTCTGCTCCACGATCGACTCATTATGTTGCTATTCTATGCATTCTTCGATACCGAAAGGGAACTCTCTTCCATGGTCTTTTCTACTCCACTCAGTATCCTCTTATTCTCTGTGCATTTTTTGATGCTGATTGGGCAGGAGATCCTACCGATCGCAGGTCCACCACTAGTTATTGCTTTATTCTTGGTTCTTCTCTAATTTCTTGGCGAAGTAAGAAACAAACTTATGTAGCCCACTCCAGTACTGAAGCAGAATATCGTGCCCTTACTGATACCACATTTGAGCTCCTTTGGCTATGATGGCTTCTCAAAGACTTAGGTGTGTTTACATCCTCTGCAACTCCTCTTTACTGTGACAACCAGAGTGTCATTCATATTGCTCACAATGATGTCTTCCATGAATGGACTAAACACATTGAGATCGATTTTCATTTTATCTGTTATCATCTTGTCCATTGTGCTCTCAAACTGATCTCAATCTTCTCTAAAGATCAACTTGCAGATATCTTCACCAAGTTACATCCTAAGGGACGCCTTCGTATTTTGGTTGACAACCTCAAGTTGGTCTTATATCCACTTTGAGTTTGAGGGGGACTGTTAACATGTATAATGTTGTGGGCTTTAGGCCCAACTAGATTACTTGTATAACACACATTTTTGTACTACACTCTTACTTGTGCTGCACTCATATGTCACTTATATAAAGGCACTCGTGTATATTATTTCAATGTGAAATAGAATACTACAGATTTCAATATTTCTAACAAAAAATAAGTTAGGTAAAAATACAATTATATCTAAAAAAAATTTAGAAAATTATACATAAACCAAATAAACTATAAGCAATAAATTTTTATTTAGTTAGAAATACTAACTTACATTATGAATGAAAATGTAATATTTAATTACTTATAGAGACTTGAGAAAGTATATTGAGAATTTTTTTTTTTTTTTAATTAAGATATAATTTTACTCTAACCTAATTTAAGTGTACATGTTCTCAGAAGACTTGAACCTTAACCCTTACCCCTCCACACCTCATATGCATTTATACATATAGAGTGGACATCACGCTAAATGTGTGCAATGACAGAATGAAAATTGCACCCTTTTAGTTGGATTGAAATTTATTTCGGTCTATTGGGTTAAAAATGAATTGACCCCTTACAATTAATTAATTAATTAATTACCCAAGTTAATTAATTAGATCAAATTTCATGCAATAACATGGTAGTACAAATAAATCACCAACTAAACTAAATGCAGTGAAAAATAAATTTGACACAGGTAATTTGTTTACGAATGAGGAAAATCACCGAGGCGAAACCCTACCAAGTGAATTTAAGGTCACCACTCCCAATAATCTACTATTATCAATTACAAGCAGTTACAAGTATGAGGAATCTTACTAAACCCTTTGGTCTATCCCGAAATATCAATCTACAGTTGAACCCTTACCCCAATACCCAATTGGACTTGTATTGTAGTGGCAATCTTTCCGTTTAATACACAAATCTCAGTATGTGACTAACCAATGATGCACGGATCCTAATACATGACTAACTCCACCAACTTGAAGAAGATGTTGGCTACAAAATTCTTCAGTTCATCAACAATGAAAATTAGGAAACTCCTTCGTCACAAAATCCTTGCATAAAGACACAATAGCTTTTACAAAGAGAATGATGAACTAGGGTACTTTTCATTAAAAAATTAAGTCCTATATATGTGTGTGTGTGTGTGTGCGCGCGTGCACGTACCAAAAATGAGGCTACTGGGCCTCACCTCACTTGGGCTCACAACTTATTTGTAGAGTGGGTTTAGGATTTCCTACTATAGGTTGTTCTCGGCATAGAGACTCAATGAAGCTCTCTCTTTTCCTCTCTTTCTCTGAATCACCCTTTTCTCTCTGTTCACTATTTCCTAAGAACCTTTCAACAACCCTTTTCTTCCTCCAACATCTCATATTTATAGCTGTATATTAATGGAGAGACTATGATTACCTCCCTGGCTAATGCAATGGGAGGTTTAATATCATCAGCCATAAGTGGATGTTAGGTGAGAATGGGATGAGGTGAGAGTGGTCTTGGAACTTGATTCCTACTCCGGTAGGCATGCCCGACAGTGATGCTTCTGGGCACTGCTGAGTATGCTAATGATGGTGCGTTTGGACGTTATTGTTAGGTTCTAAAGATTTAGGAATTTATGTATTTAGAACTCTAATGTGTAATGTTGGCAAACCATGATCAAAACAGGTTGTTTAGTCTTGTTTAGACTTACTCAAAGTTGTGCGTTTATGTAAAGTTGGAATCAAGTGGCTGCAGAAAGTATTAGTGACTTTCGGCCTAGCTCGATCGATCGAAACTTAGACTCGATCGATCGAATATCAGGCAGAACGTTTTTTCTGCAGAATTTCCAACTCAGCCCAAGCCCATTAAGGATTAGGGTTTCAGATCTAATTCTCCTAGTATATAAAGAAAACCCTAGCCACGTTTTGGAGTGTAGTCGTTGTTGTTCATATTTTGCGATTTGTGTGAATCTCTTGTGAGATCCTTAAGGAGCTTTCCTTCACATAAACTTAGGGTTTCAAGGTAGAGATATTATCAAAACCTTAATGATCAACTCAGTTACTGCCATTGGAGCTTAAAGAAACACAAGCAGGAGTGCTTGTATCTTGTGGAGAATCCAAGAAAGAAGGAGTCCATGGATTCGGAGCTTGCACGTGGTCGTGTCAGTAAGTTCTACTGGTGGGTATCATTAGGAAGTCGAGCGTGGGTGCTTGTAAGTCCTTTTATATGAACTTCGATTCTTTCACATAGTGGATTCAAGTTTACCTTGAGGATAGTTAGGTTAAATCTTCCTTAGGTTTTTTACCCGTTTGGTTTTCCTGGGTGATCATATCTTTGTGTTCTTTATATTTTCGCTGCTTTATATACTTGATATGATTGTTTGATTGTGATAACCTAGATTTGCATAATTTGACTAAGTTAATCGCTTGACTAATAAACTAGGTTAATCCAATTGTTGCGTTTTAAGGGGTCTAAAAACCTAACAATTATTCTTCCTTTATTGTTTGGTAATGGTCCCCCGAGCAAGGATCAAGTGATGAAACCTGGGCCTACAGTCCGTGTGGGCTTAGACTGGGATCTTGGGTAGAAAAAGATTGGGTTTATGGGCCGTACTGTTGTCTCAGAACTTAAGGCCCAAATGGACCTGGGCACCACAGGGTCGCACATTAGCCCCCCCCCCCCCCCCCCTTAATTCATGCCCGGCTAACGGGAAGAATCAAGGAACACGGTAGGCACATTCGTTTGGGAAGGTTAATAGGCAAAAGCTTGGGCGGTTCCAGAAACCTATTAATGCGCCCTCAAAAGATGTGATGTTCCGGATTGTTTGGTTCAGCCGTCATCATTACCTGACGATTCGCGAACCGACGAGGCGTGTGTGTCAGTTGGTATTGGCATCTGTGCAAATTCCTCGCTAACTGAGCCCCATTATGGTTGATTGGACGTCGATCTTCTCTTTTTGGCCTCTATAAATAGTCCATCTCAAATCATTTCTCCATTTTTTCACTCTCTACTCTTTGAATTTTCTCTCTGCTGAGCATTCATCTATGCGCTTACTCCCCAGCCCAGAGCCCCCCTTTCTTCCTTAAAGCCCAAAGTAAGTCTCCTACCTCTTCCTTTTACTTCAACTTCTTTCTTCGAGTTTCTTCCTTCAATTATAGACTTTAAGATGGGCTATGCTTTTCTTCTGAACACTGCGACGTCTTTAGCCATGTTTAGGTAGAAGTTTGATATTCCTAATGATGTGGAGGTGGCATATTGCCACGAGAGCGAATTTGACCTCCACAGAGGGGAACAAACTGCTTTCCTTCCCTTAATAGCGATTCTAGAGGGTGGGGTTAGGTTTCCCATGGACCCTCTCTTACTCGATACACTTAGGTAGTATGGGCTGTGCCCCGACCAACTTCCCCCCAATTTTTACCGAGTAGTCAGTTGTGTCAGTAGGTTGAACCATACATTTGGTTTGCAATTAAACCTCATGATATAACCCACATGTACAGTCTATGTTGGAATAAGAATACAAACTATTATTTAAAGGTTAGAGATAAGTGGGTATGGCTAATATCATGCCTACCTGATTCCAATAGGAATTATGCCGGGGAGTTCATCTGGGTGCGCGGCAATTGGTTTGCCGAAGATATCCCCTGCCCCCTCTCATGTCGCGAAGTGAGTTCATATTGACTTCTAACTTGACTGTCTTTCCCTTATGGTTGTTTTACTTATCTAAATACTGACGCAGTGTTTCATCTATATATATATATATATATATTTATTTATTTATTTATTTATTTATTTATTTATTTATTTATTTTATCGTTATTTTTTTTTTAGATGGAAAATTGTTTATCTCGAACATCAGGGTAGTCCATGTCAAGGATCTGAACTTCGTACTCAAGTCTGAGATATTCGTTCACTGGGACAGACAGCTCCGAGCGTCCCATTTGATCCTCAGAGTCGAACCGGTCTACTCTACTTGGCAACCTTTCAAGTAAGCGCTTTTGGTAGACAGTCCCCTTCTATCTTACATTAATGTTCGGCACGCAAATTTTCTACCGCCAAACTTTACGATGGGAGAAGCCCAGGAAAGAGGTCGGCGATATACTTGTTCGGACGAGCTCGCCCCGTTGCGGGATGGATCGACAGAGTGCGTGTCCCAACATTTCCAAGAACTTGCTCACATTCCTGTTAAGGAAGAGGCTCCCGCCCAAGAGGAACCTGCCTATCCCAAAGAGCCCGCTGATCCCAAGGCTCCTGCGCCAGTAACCGAGCAAAGTAGCTGTTGATATTACTAACCTTTCTGATACTAAATCCGATCATAGTGTAGGAATGGTGACCCGAAAAACCATGACCATCAATCACTTTATGCCTGGTGCAAGGCAGACAGCACAATAGTAACCTCTACAGGGCTAAGGTCAGACACCTCCCCCCCACCTCCTCCCCAAACTGGACAAACCCGAAAGAGGCTACGTGTCACTGAACAAACTTCTACCCATTCGGGAGACGTTGTTACTTAGATTCCCCCCCCCCCCCCAGCCATCTAAAGGTATTGCGATACAAGAGCCACCAACTCAGGTCGGGGCGGGCGAAACATCCTCCTTCCAAGCAGTGCAGGCATGGCAACCAAGTTCTACTTGGACGGTGAGCACTAGTGTACGGGTGTGGGAAAAAGGTGAAAGGGGTCGTGTTGCCCAAAGTTTGGCGCACGGCCTTTTTCTACCTGAGGATGTTCATGCTTATGTGCAGGGGACGGAGGAGTCTATGGGAAGAAGGTTGCAGTGGTTTACTGTTGCAGTAATCTTTCACTTACTGATTATTATTATTATTGCTTGTTTATTTATCATTTTTTTTATGCCGTACTAATCCCCGCAGTTTCACTAGGCTGCTTAACTAGCTCACATCTTTGATAGGCGTTTGAAGGAACTTTCTGAGGATGCTGACCGGGAGAGGGCTGCTAGGGAGACGGTCGTTAAGATAAAGGCTATTGATACTGTCGAGAAGAAAGCTGCTGCTGCTGAAAAGGCTTAGGGGCTGGTGGAGAAAAGATCCTCGGAACTTTTGGCGAAACAGAATGAGACGAACCTGAAATTATCTAAGGCAGAAAGTCTGAATATTGCTCAAGCCGAGGAGCTCGCCAACCTGAGAGCAGCTTTGGACGCTAGCGAAGAAAAATGGTATAATGAGGGGTTTGCAGACGTAGAGAATTCCACGAAGCTGTGAATCATGCTCGGAGATTAGGTTTTGAAGTCAGCTGGTTAGCTGCCTTATAGGCCTTGGGGGTTCTCGAGGATTCTCTTCTCAAGGATCCTGGCAAAATTCCTTTCCCAAGTTCTGCTCCAGCTGCGCAGAATCCCCCGGCACCCATTAACGAAGAAGATATCAAGCTTGAAGGAGCTGGTGGAGCAGATAGACACTCATGTGGAGCTGGATGATGCGGAAGTCTCCAATGTCCCCCGTCCTACTGATCAATGCAGCGAGGAAGTAATTCAGCCCACAGTCAGCCAGCAGCAGACTGAGTCTACCACCCCGATACAACCTACAGACCCTGAAGTTTGATTTCCAAATAAGATCCTTACTGTTTTCCTTTTTTATTGGTTTTAATCACGTTTTCTTTTATAAAATCTGCCTGTGTCACCGGGTTGTGGTGACTAAACAATTATTTCCTTGTCGGGTTTAACTTTTACATAGTCATCGGGCTTTGGTGGCAAGACATTGGTTTCATTTTTACATGTTGATCTTATTTGAGCGAGGTTTCTTTACCGAACACTTGCTTTAATCATTTTCATGAAGGCTTAATATCATGTTGTCTCCCTCACCGTACTCTCCTATTTTTCGCGCATACATGTTTTTCTAATGATTAGCAATATGTTCGGTATCGAAAACCGAGATGTAGGTTCTTGTCCCTGGACAATTTTTAACTTTGTGATTTCAATTTTTAGCCTCTGTCCTTAGAATGCTTTCCGCCTACTTGGTGATAGTAATCGAACCGGACAGCAGGTTTCTGTCCTTAGGATATTTTTTAGCATTAAGATTTCCACCTGCTCGGTGATAATGATCGAACCGGGTAGCAGGTTTTTGTCCTTAGGATATTTTTAGCATTAAGGTTTCCACCTGCTCGATGATAATAATCGAATCAGGTAGTAGGTTTTTGTCCTTAGGATATTTTTAAGCATTAAGGTTTCCACCTGCTTAGTGATAGTGATCGAACTGGGCAGAAGGTTTCTGTCCTTATTAGTTGGCCGGTATTGCCTAGAAAATAATAATAAACATGAATACAACCGCAATGAGAAGCATCACCATCATATTAACTAACAAGATGCACACAAAGGATATACAATTCCACTTACGGCCAGTTAGTGATAAAACTTCTTAAGATTATGGACATTCCATGGCCGGGAAAGTGGCCTCTTGTCTAGGTCTTCCAAATAGTACGCTCTCGCGTCAACAATTATTGTCATTCTGTACGGTCCCTCCCAAGCTTGGGTTAGCTTCCCGGCATTTGTATTCCACATATTTCCCACGACTTTCCTTAACACCAAGTCTCCGACACTAAATTCCCTAGTCTTCACATCTCGGTTGTAACGCCGGGCAAGTTCTTGTTAATACTCTGCTAGTCGTATAAAGGCAGCTTCTCAACACTCTTCCAACCAATCCAAACATCCTACCATTAGTTCTTTGTTTTGGGAGGGATCAAATCCTACAACTCATGCGTTGCATAAGTTTACCTCAACCAGTATCATGGCCTCTGCCCCGTATGTTAAAGAGAACGGAGTCTTTCCCGTGGATCTCCTTGGAGTTTTTCAATAAGCCAATAAGACGTTGGGTAACTCCTCCGCCCATCTTCCCTTCGCACCGTCCAATCTTGTCCTCAACCCGCTAATGATTTCCTTGTTGGTAGCTTCAGCTTGGCCATTGCTCTACGGATATGCCGGAGTGGAATACTTGTTCTTGATGTCAAGATCACCACAAAAAGTGCGAAAAGCTTTACTATCGAATTGCAGTCCGTTATCCGATATCAGCGAGTACGACAACCCAAATCTTGTAACTATATTTTTTCACACGAACCTCTTGATGTCTACATCCCAAATATTAGCCAAAGCCTTGGCTTCGGCCCATTTTATGAAGTAATCAACTGCCACTATCACAAATTGGCAATTTCCCGTTGCCTAGGGAAACGGACTAGCCCCCATTGCGCAAATGGCTATAGGCTGCCGACGGGATTCAGCTATCCTACCGGCTGATGGATCAGGGGAGCATGCTTCTGGCATCGTTCACATTTGTGCACATACTCGGCGACATCCTTCTGCATTTGTGACCACCAAAATCCTTAAGTCATCGCTCGATGCGCTAATGAGTGCCCCCCTACATGACTACCACACACTCCGTCATGTAACTCGGCCAGAAGCTCATTTACTTTCTCGGGGTGTAAGCATAAAAGATATGGTCCCCCAAAAGATCTCCGGTAGAACTTGCGCTCTGCTGACAACCAATAACGAGCGGCCACTCGATGAATCTTGTTAGCCACTTTCTCATCGCTCAGGACTCAATCTTTGACCAAAAGGTCAATGAGCAGGTCCATCCAACATGGCTTGATTACTGAAATCATAGCAATGTCAACCCTGGCTGTACTAGCGTTATTCGCCACACTAATACTCGGCTCATTTATAAGCTCCACTTTGATTAGCCGAGGCACTTCCTCTGTCATTAACGATGCCAACGTAGCTAGGGAGTCAACGTGTCTATTCTGTCAAACTTTACTATGCTGAACTTGGGCCACCTTTACCATGTGTGTCAAATTGGGCCACCTTTACCATGTCGAACTTGTTCACGATTTGCAACTGCCTGCAAGTATCCCTTCATTTAAGAATCCCAGGCCTTAAAGTTGCCCTGGACTTGATTAACAACCAGCCAAGAGTCTGAGTAAATTTCAACGTCCCGAGCACCCATGCCTAAAACGGTTCTCAATCCGACGAGAAAGGCCTCATACTTGGCTTCATTATTAGAGGCTTTAAATCCCAATCTGAAAGAATGCCCCAGCCGTATTCCCTCAAGACTAATTATGACAATTCTAGCTCCTACCCCCGTGGCACTTGAAGCGCCGTCCACAAAAACTCTCCATAGGTGATTCTCCACATGATAGACCGTCTTGCCGTCGTTTTTTGGAGAAAACTCCGCAACAAAATTAGCAAGGACCTGGCCTTAACCGAGCTTCACAGCTTATACCATATGTCAAAGGAACCTAGTCGGGTCCCCCATTTAGCTATCCAGCCCGTGAAGTCTGATCTCTTTAATAGCGACTACAAAGGATATTTGGTCAGGACAAATACAGTATAAGCCTGAAAGTAATGCGGCAGCTTCCTCGTAGCGTGCACTAGGGCTAACACCAGCTTCTTTAAGGTTAGGTACCTTATCTCGGCATCTACCAAGGTTTTGCTGATGTAGTACACTGGTTGCTGCATTCCTTGGTCCCTCAGTAGTACAACGCTCACGACATGATTGGATACTGAGAGATACATGAATAAATCTTTTCTAGACTCTGGCGCTACCAACATGGGCACTCGCATCAAATAATCCTCCAAATCTTGAAAGGCTCTGTCACATTCCTCATTCCACTGAAATTCTCTCCACTTCTTTAGAAGTTGATAGAATGGTCGGCAACGATTAGTGAATTTGGAGATAAACTGATTAAGTGCGGCTAACATCCTGGTCAACACTTGCACCTCTTTCGGATTGCTCAGCGACTTGAGACGATTTACGGCTTCGGTCTGGTCGGGGTTAACCTCTATTCCTTGATTAGTAATCAAATACCCTAGGAATTTACCAGCTCCCACATTGAAAGCACATTTCTCGGCATTCAGGCACAACTTATGTTGCCGAAGCACCTTGAACACTCCCCGAAGGTCTTCCACATGTCGTTCTTCCTATTTACTTTTCACTACCATGTCATCGATGTATACTTCAACAATATGTCCTATTTTATCCTGGAATATCCTCATCATCATCCGTTGGTACGTGACAACGGTATTTTTTAATCCAAATGGCATTACATTATAATGATAGTTAGCATCCGGGGAAATGAATGTTGTCTTTTCTCGGTCCTCGAGCGCCAGAGTAATCTAATGATATCCCTGAAAGGCATCCAAGAAGCTCATTTTCGTGTGCCCATACGTCGCGTCCACCAACTGGTCAATCTTCAGCGTAAGGAACGGGTCCTTTGGGCAAGCTCGATTCAAATCCGTGAAATCCACACAAACTCTCCACTTGTCATTCTTCTTTTTCACTACCACGGTATTTGCTAGCCATTCTGGGAAGAAGATCTCCCTTATCACCCCGGCCTCCTTCAGCCTTTGAACTTTCGATTTGACTCCCTCAATATGCTCCTTGGCCGCTCTCCTCAGCTTCTGTTTCTTAGGGGTGAATGATGGGTCCACGTTGAGTTTATGGACGATGAACTTGAGGTCCACCCCAGGCACTTCGTACGGACTCCAGGTAAACACATCCATGTTCTATATAAGGAACAACAACATTTCTACCTTATCCTAGTTCTTCATGCTCATTCCTATTTGAAAAAACCTGTCAATGTCTGACAATATTTTAACCTTCATCAGTTTCTCAGCACAACCAGCCCCCACTCCTTCTCAGGGCTCCTGTAATTGCTATAATGATGACTCCTTTGTGGCTTCCTTCTATTCAATCTGCTTACCCTTCCAATTAATCGCGGCAATTAGGCATTGCCTAGCCACTTGCTAGCTTCCTCGTACTACAGCAATGCCCTGTTCAATAGGAAATTTAACCTTCATGTGCAATGTAGACGGGACAGCTCCCATTGCATGAATCCACGGCCTTCCTAGGATCGCTGTGTAAGGGGAGAATGAACTGACTACTATAAAGGTTACAATAACCTCCTTATCTTCCAGGCTTACGGGAAGGGAAATTTGTCCCTCGGGAATCACCACCCTTCCATCAAACAAGACTAGCGGTGTATCATACTCGTCAAGTCCTGCTTCTTCAACCCGAGCCCATTGAATAGGTCCGGATACATCACGTCAGCCCTACTCCCCTGGTCTATCATCACCCTTTTTACCAAGAAGCTGCTTACCCGGGCCGTGACTACCAACGCGTTATCATGTGGTTGAATTGTTCCTTCTAAGTCATCTTCATTGAAAGCAAGGGTCTCCTGAGCATGCTTCACTTTCTTCTCCTGGGGTTTCTTGTCCGAGGGGTCTTCTACGGGTACAACAGTCAATACCCCATTTTTGGTCACAGCAGTGCCCCTTGGTGCGGCATGGATCACTTCAATCACTCCCAACGGTGGTGAGGGAGGGTTCCCTCTCTGCTGAACACCTTGCCCGGTGCCCCGATCACCAGGGTTCACTACGAACTCCTTCAAATGTCCTGCTTTTACTAACTGTCCTAGGTGGTCTTTCAATACCTGGCATTGTTCGATGGTATGCCCCTTATCCTTGTGATAAGTGCAGTACATATTCTGGTTTCTCCGAGAAGGATCACCACCCATTTTGTTCGGCCACCTGAAGTACGGCTCGTTCTTGATTTGGTCTATAATCCTGTGCACTAGTTCTTTAAATGTTATGTTCACCTCCCCCACCTACCACTGTGGCTCCTATATCCTTAAACCCTTCCGAGGCCTTAGCTAAAAGCCGCTCTGCCGAGGACGATTTATTAACGGGGCCTTACCCTTATTTTGCAACCTATCATCCACCAGGTGCTTATACTCCTTGATACGCCTCATGAGCTGCCTCATGTCCTTGGGAGGCTTCTTTGTTAGTGACTCCCACAGTTCAGAATCCTCAGGCAACCCCATCCTGAAGGTGCTCGCTGCAATTTTCTCATTGCCCCCACCTATTTCATTATAAAGCTCCCATTACCGGCTGGCATAACTACGAAGGGTCTTCCTAATTCTCATCTTCATCGATAGTAAAGCATCTACTAGTTGAGGCACACGGCTACAAGTTACAAACTGGATACCGAACACTTGGACCAATTTGGCAAAAAAGTTAATGGAACCCTTTCGCAACCCATTAAACCATCTCAGAGCATTCGAGCCGAGGCTCGAAGGAAACACCTTGCACATCAGCGCGTCATTATGAGAATGCAGAGATATCATGTGGATGTAATGGCTAACGTGTTCAACCAGGTCCATCTTTCCGTCATAGATATTGAATGAAGGGCATGTAAATCTGCTCGGCATTGGGGCACGTTCAATGTTGTCTGAGAACGGCGACTGAGCAGCTCTACGTAAGGCACGGCTCATTGCGTCCATGGCAGTATTATGGGGTCACCACTCTTCCGGGGAATCAAAACCCCGATCTGCATATTCCCGTGAACGTGAGCGGTCCCGATAATGGCGAGATCCCTGCGAATGTGAACGGTCCCAGCGATGGTGGGATTCCCGTGAACGGGAACGTTCCTGACGTCGACGGGAACCAGATCGATTGGACCCCGTCCCGTGGCGATCTCCCCCTGTACCAGATCTCCTATCTCGGTTGTCTCGGTCTTTTCTTTGGTGTCTGCCCCCTGCTTCCAACTCCAGATCTCTCACCAACCTGCGTAACTGTTCAAGCTCTTCATCTCTCTCGTCAAATTGTCTGTGCCCCGAAGAGCCTGATATCGTCCGTTGTGTTTGGTATGGCCCTTCCTCTAGGCCGAAACTCTCCTTCTCTTGTTTGCGGTCCCTATCTTCACGTCTCTTTTGCCTCCTCTCTCGCCAAGAAGATCCCCGAGAAGACCCCACAGAACCACTTGCGGCATCGCTCTCCGAACATCTATCAGACATCTTCCCGAGGTTGAGCCTCCATAAAACTACAGCGTTGTAGGAGATTCCCACAGATGGCGCCAATTGTGTGTACCAAAAATGAGGCTATTAGGCCTCACCTCACTTGGGCTCACAACTTATTTGTAGAGTGGGTTTTGGATTTCCTACTATGGGTTGTTCTCGACACAAAGACTCAATGAAGCTCTCTCTCTTCCTCTCTTTCTCTGAATCACCCTTTTCTCTATGTTCGCTATTTCCTGAGAACCTTTCAACAACCCTTTTCTTCTTCCAACATCTCATATTTATAGCTCTAAATTAGTAGAGATACTATGATTACCTCCCTAGCTAGTGCAATGGGAGGTCCAATATCATCAGCCATAAGTGGATGGTTAGGTGGGAGTGGGATGAGGTGAGAGTGGTCTTGGAACTTGATTCCTACTCCAGCAGGCATGCCCGACAGTGGTGCTTCTGAGCACTGCCAGGTATGCTAATGATGGTGCATTCGAATGTTATTCTTCCTTTATTGTTTGGTAATGGTCCCCTAAGCAAGGATCAAGTGATGAAACCTAGGCCTGCAGTCCATGTGGGCTTAGACTGGGATCTTGGGTAGAAAAAGATTGAGGTCATGGGCCATACTGTTGTGTCAAAACTTAAGGCCCAAATGGACCTGGGCACCACGGGGCCGTACAATATAGTAAACTCAATTAGTTTCCATCATCACTTTTATCAAAATGAGTGCACCGTAAAAACACATAAAATTATTTACATGAATTTTCTCTTCAATTTTTCTGTATTATTTACTAAATTGATTAGTTCTACAAACAAAGACAGCTTCTCAAAATCTCACCACGTTCTTGTTAATATGGATTAAGGAATGCTCAGCTTAATTGCCAAGTTCTAATTCTTCAACAATGTTCTTAGGTTGTAACTTGTAAGTAAACGTGACCCACGAAAGTAGAGATTGAAACTTTGAGGTGTTCCTTATTGTATGAGAGAGAAATAGAAGGAAATCGTGATGCACGAAGCAGCACGCCCACATGGATTAAATGTTAGTTATTTGGGACAAAATGTTAATAGAGGGACCCAAAAGTAGGTAAGAGGAAACAGAATGAGTCTGCATTAATTAAATATGATTTGAACGTTATGTGGTTTATATGCATTGAAAGTTTGAATCTGAGGAAGACACAAATGAAAGCAACAACCGAAGAAAAATGTAAGTTGTTTCTCCACGCAGCTGAGTCAAATGGAAAAGTCTAAGAGCACAAAATTTTTCACTTCTTGTCACAACTGTAATGTGACCGTGTGAAATTGGTAAAGAAAAAATGGTCACTCATAGTCTATCACATTAGAGTTATTACAAAAAACTTATAAAATAATTAGTGATTTTAGAACTAGTCAAGTCAAACTGATTTAAATATTATTTTATGATGATTTTTATTTTTTTGTTTTTATTTTTTTTATATAGTATAGAAATTTTTCTCTAATCTAATTTAAGTATATATATGTGTGTAAAGTTCCCTCATGAAAAGTTAAATCCCGACTTTTGTTCTTTTTATTTGACAAATACTTATACTTGTAAAATGACCACCGTATTTAAAGTAAATGTTACTTATTTTTATTGTTATTATCACCAACCCCGGCGTTCCTATCTGACCCAAAAGAAAACAAAATTATTAATAATAATTTGAAATGTACATTTACAGTTTACTACAATTACATGTTGACCACGCTAACCAAAGTTGGTGGGTGCATTAGGTGGGTCCAGTTGCCCAGGTCCATTCTAATTTTCTGCTGGAACTGACATTAATCATCCACGTGAACCTCCCCAAAGTCACCGCCGCTCCAATCGTTTCGGCAACTCTCAAAATCTTCTCTCATTATACACTTTTTTTTTTTTTAATCTCTTTTAAATATTTTAAAAATAAATCATGTCACTTTCTTTAATCTCTTTTAGAGACATCCTTCTTTAATCTTTCTTTGTTTTTTTTTTTTTTTAAGTAGTTAAAATTGATTCTGAATAGTACTTAAAATTTATTGAACTTTGGCAATAAAATTCACTCAAAGATTACTTTTAGTTTTCTTTTAGGTAATGTTGGTTAGAAAGTAAATAGAATGGATAAACTGTTGAAAAATCAAAAGGGTAAACAAGAAAAGAAACAATGAATCAAATAAAAGATAATGGCATAGAGGCATGAATCAGCATTGTTCTTAGACAATACTTGTCTCCATCATAAGTTTTACTCAATGGTTACTATAAATTTGTCCTTGTGATGCAACTAAGCAAAAAATTGAAAATTCTACTGGCTGTAACATTCAAGAATTCTTACGAAAAACTTTTATAATAAAAAAAGTTATTGAGGTGTGGCCCTTTAATAAGCACCTTTAGAAAGTCACCTTAATTGATTCAAACACACACACCAAAAAAAAAGTTACAAAACCTTAAGGCTCCGCTTGAGAGGAGGGAATGAAATGGAATGGAAATGAATAATTTTAAAATATTCTTCCCTTCTCTTGTTTGGGAGTTTTAATAGAGGGAATGGAAAGTTCATTCCCTTATTTGGGAGTTTAAGTGGGAGGGAATGAAATGGGTAGGAGGGAACACTCATTCTTTTCTATTCCCTTAAAATTTCAAATTTTCATTCTCCCCGAAATTGAGAGGAATTGGAGGGAATGGAATTAGATTTAATGATTTTTTTACTAAAACTCCCAAAATACCCCTATATATTCAACCCTTTATTTTAAAACAGGGGTTTAATAGTAATATTGTCATAAAATGATTCCATTCCATTTCCTCCATGTTACTCCCAAACAGGATTACTTACATTCCATTCATTTTCATTTCTTTCCATTCTTTTATTTTAAAACATCCAAACAAGGTTACTTAATTCCATTCCATTCCATTCTTTTCCATTCCTTTCCCTTACTTAAATACATTCAATTCCATTTCATTCCTTTCTATTCCCTTATAATTATCTCGTTCTATTTCATTCCATTCTCTTATGAACTCCCAAGCAGAGCCTAACTTTCTAGCTATTTCAATCAACAAAAATTGTATTTTACACCAAAAAAAAAAAAAAAAAAAAGGTTTGCTAGAGTGGGCTTTAATGAGCCACCTTTACTGCAATTGTCAATTCGCTAGAGTAACTAGGCTTTGCTTAACCTCTACAATCACTTTGCTCGAGTAGGCTTGTCCCCTCACCAAACGGTACTTCAAAAGGTGCTTTATTTACTATAATTGACACTTCAAAGTTGTTCTATTTGCCAATTAAAAGTTGAACCACATAGTTCTTGGTAGACCCCCACAAGAGTGGCTCACTATATTACAATCTTAAAAAAAAAAAAATATATATATATATATATATATATGCAACATAGACTAGTATAGGAGGACTGAGATTTTCCATGATTTGATAAAGCATAATAAAAAGAAGGAAAGGAAAGGAGGATGGTAGAGATAATCTATCCAAACCCGCAAGAATGGCAATTTGAACCTATTTAAAGGGTATCCGATCCAACTTGGCTCGAATGAGATAAGAATTACTTACGTCATAGAGTATACGAAATGATATGCCAAACAGATTATACATTATAAATAAATAAATACACTTTTGAATTATTAACAGTGGTAAATGAAGTTGTAAATATACACGTAATAGAAGGGCACTTAGACATGTACTAGTCTTCTCTCTATGCCACCTAATGTACTAGGGGATTCTGTTGTTTTTATTCATGCATCTCTCTTCAGATTTATATAAGAAATGCCATTCATTGTAGGGAAAGCAATGAAATATACAACAATTTCAGATTTTCTTAGTTTCCTCTTTGCATAATGCTTAAAGTTATTTCCAAACTTTCTATTGTTATATTTTGCAAATCTCATAAGGGACCTTTTACAATTTTTTCTTCTTGATTTTACTTTCAACCCCATCCGGCACCTTAATATGGACTTTATGCATAATCAAAACTTCAAACAAGCTCAAATTCTGAGTCTTCTGACCTTTGCTCTCATTGAAAGATACTGACTCTTCAAATAATTTAAGGATAATATGACCATAAATCTGTTTCGAAAGTAACAAAAAATTTACAATAACAATTTTCTTGGGAAAATTCAGAATCTATTCCAGTAAATGGGGGAGGCCCAAATGAGTGGTTGGGAAGTCATGGAACCCATGGCCCTAGAGCTAAGAAGAAATGTCCCCAAATACAGAGAATGAAGTTCAAATAAAATGACAATGACTAAAGTAGAAAGGAATCTATGAATTATCAGATATTCTCTGGATGTGGCTTATAATAAATACTACTTAAGATTCCTAAAGTAATAAACGAAAGTATACATAAAAAGGATCACAATGAACATTTTCCATGCAGAAATTCTTATTCCTTCACAGCCAAAAAAAATGGCATATTGGTGACAAGAATTCAAGAATATAATTGAGCAGCTTTAGCTAGTCTATGCTAGCTATGCGCATCATTATCCATTGCTCAGGTGAGCTAGTTTGTTATATTGGCCTGGTTCACGTACCACAAACACAAAACGTGACCAAAATGATAGGTCATATCCCATGCTAGCTTTCCACTTTCTTGTAGTGCAATAATTATATTCTAATTAAGTCTAAGTTATGATTCATCAAGTTATGTAAATTACTTGTTTCCTAGATTTCAAACCATGAATGTTTTGTTGGTGCTGAAAAGAGATCCCAGCAAGAGGAAGATTCCCAAACTAGAAGTTGTAATTGATGTCATAAGAACTTTTTTTTCACTACCACCATGTAAGGTTGTCATTGTTCTAACTTCCATATGCTCCCTCTCTCTTATGATGTGAAAAATTCCACCATATAGATGCCGTGGTCTTTTAGGTTCTTGCTTGGTTTAAGGATTTAAAACCAAAAGTTTGATGAATAAGTTGCTTGATACGAATTTAAAACAACACCATCATACATATTAAATGCGTACATAAGTTGAATACTATCGACATTTTTTGTCAACTCTTGAAAAGGGATTATAAGAATATTATTTTGTAGAGTATACAAATTATTCAATATAGTTGGGATATGGGAATTTGAATCCTAGACGAAGGTAATTTGTCACTTCTTAATGTAATTTTTGTCATTCTAGTGTAATGAATTTACTTAATGTTTACTTTTTTTCAAATAAGTTATGAATATTAAGTTATCATTTATTAACTTATTATTAAAAGATATATTGAAAATGATCAAAAAAATTTCTTTGTTAATTCAATTGTTACAAGGAGAGGGGAGATTTGAATCCTAAACGTTTCCGTTGTATATATTAGAAAATGTTAGTTAAACTACAAGGCACTTGACAACAACTTATTTAATTGTTTAAAATATAATAAAAATTTTCATTTAAATTTATTCTTAAATTAATATTAAGTTTTTATATGAAAATTTGGATTAGTTTCGAATGGATATTGAAGACATAGTTCTAGTGGACTAGAAGTAATTTTAGATGACTGTGAATTTTTTTTTTTTTTTGAAATATAGCATATGAAATATAATTGAAATGACACTTGACACAAAAATTAGAATACAATTAAAATCTAATTTTGATCCTTTATTAAGATTCCGTTTTAATATAATATGTAGACAGTTAGTTCTTTCTTAATTGTTTTATTATAGAGAGAAGAAGAAGAAGAAGAAAATAGTTTGTTATTTCTTAACCTGACTTTTTTTCTTTTTTACGATGAAATGAATTTTACATAATGTTTAGATTTCACAATAGTAAACAAATTTGAGTTATTATGAACAGACAACTGGTTTTAATAATATAATAAAAAAAATCCTTTAGATTTATACATCATTAATAATAAGTTTTGGTAACAAAATTTAGATTTGTTTCAAATTAGTATGAAATAGTTTGAAATAGGCAATAGCAGATTTAGATGGACTTGACATATTTTTCAATGAGTTGGATTTTTTTTTTTTTTTTTTTTTTTTTTTATAAATTGAAAATGGATACATGACAAAAAATTACATTCTTTATTCTGTTTATATTTGTCTGTATATATGTAGGGTCTTTGTTAAGGCACTAGTTAAAAGATTAATATTTGTGTGTGTATATATATATATATATATATATTTCCTACAAGCTTTATTATAGAAAGTAAATTGGAAACAGCAGCGTTGAATTCCCTTCTGGAAACTAGAAAAGATTCCTTTCCACCCAAAAAATTGGTGCTACACTTGACAATGATTAACTAAAAATGATTATCTTGAGAACGAAGAGTTATTTCAAATCACGTGAGCTTAACCAGGGTAAACTTCTACAAAAAGATGGCTTTTGCTGTGTAGTTTTGTTTTTTATTTAGAAAGTAGATACCATTCAACTTGCTTGGTCACAATCAGCAAAGAGAGATGCTACTGCTTGCTTTAATTTCACCTTTCAGAAAATTTCAAATGGTATTCATTTCATGCTTGCAAGAATCTGCAACCCATATGTTAAATATTAGCATTGATACAACATGTTGAATATGCTAGTATGGATGCGGAAGCGAAAGCATAAAGTATAAAATATAATAACACACGAGAATTACGTGGTTCAACATAATAACCTACATCCACAGAGGAAACCCTAAAGGACTACATCAATAATATATTAAAGTGTAGTACAAATCCTATGTTACAATGAATCATAACATGTGTACATAGCAGACTAAATACTAGACTAATAGACTTTTAGTACAAGTAGGAGATTTGGCTTGCACACAAAGTAGAATTAGACTTGGGTCTATACTAATGGGCTAATATATCTCTAACAGCCCCTCTCAAACTCAAGATGGAAACTTGATGAAATCTTGAGATTTGATCAGGTTGAAAAGATCTCTTTAATGAAGTTTGGCTCTGTGACGGTAGTTTGAAGAAGGCAATGGTCTTACAGTGTTGATGCGACTTCTAATAGTGGCATGACTATACCATAGAGTTTTGCCAGCAGTAATAGGAAGTCAAAGAAGATGAACACAGCAAAAAAAACACCGAGGAAGACAAAGATTTCTCTTAAATATACCGCAAGGACATAAAACCATGGCCACAAGAAGGTGGCTCTGGTACCATGTTAAATATTAGCATTGATACACTATGTTGAATATGCTAGTATGGATGCGAAAGCGAAAGCATAAAGTATAAAACACAATAACACATGAGAGTTACATGGTTTCGGCCTAACGGCCTACATCCACAGAGGAAACTCTAAAGAGCTACATCAATAATATATTAGAGTGTAGTACAAATCCTATGTTACAATGAATCATAACATGTGTATATATAGTAGACTAAATCCTAGACTAATAGACTTCTAGTACAAATAGGAGATTTGACTTACACACAAAGTAAAATTAGACTTAGGCCTATACTAATGGGCCAATATATCTCTAACACCATAAAAAAGAAGAAAGAAAAGTTGCAATAATTACTGCTATTTATCATAGATTCATTGAAGAAAATAGAAATATTGATGGAAGAAGTCAAGGAAAGGTAGCTGTCAAAAGAAAATGTTAGAACTAGATCTTAATTATCATTGGTGTTGGGAAAAAAAGATCTTCCATCATATTCCGATTCCCGTATCTACCTCTTCTTTCAAAACCTTAATTATCAGTAACTCTGAGACTTTTAATTTCCAAGGAGGTTTTAATTGTTTCATATCCAAGAGTGTTAATATTAATATTTCATATGTAAAATATGGACATCTTGTATAAAAGTTTATATCATATCCCGATTCTTGTATCTAACTCTTTCAAAACCTTAATTAACATTGAGGCTTTATTCAATATGGAGGCTTTGATTGTTTCATACTTTCATATCTAAAAGTGTTCATATTAATGTATCATATGTAAAATATGGACATCTTGTATAAACGTTTAGATATTACGTGAAATGTTTTACAATTGAGGTTGTGCAACAATAATCAACTTTATGCAAGGATAGTTTATTATGTTGAATTCTTTAAGAAGCAAAACCCTAATAAGATCCCTTACACAAAGGTTTACTTAAAAAAAAAATTATATATAAATATATTATTCCAATGAATATGTTACTAATTTGCAGTGGAATATATATATCCTCAATTCCAGCATTCCACAGGTACCATATTCTATAACTAAGTGTGCGTTTGCAAAGGGTGATGAGAAAATTGAGAATAGATAGATATTTTCTCTTATTTGATAGAGTAGAAAAATAGAAGAAAAAAAAAGGTAGACCATTTTAATCTTTCAAATATTGAAAGAAAAAATGAGGAAAAATGTCTTATGTAATTGCTTTAACAATGTTAGATCTTACTAACTTATTAAAAAGCAATTCAATTCAAAGGGATACTAGCTAGAAATTTAAAATAAGATATGTTTTCTTTCCATTTATTTTGTTTTATCATTCTTACCAAATACTTATATAATGAAAAGCATTAGTATCTTCTTCATCTTTTTCATATTTTATATCTTCATTTCTCTCTCTCTCTATTTTTTCTAATCCTTCCTACCATGTCAGTCATGTGTCAGGAAAGGAAGAAGCATGCTATTTCATTCTTCATAACATCTAGTACAGCTGTTTTTCAATAAGCCTAATCACATAACAAATTTCAAAAAAATATATATCACAATTGTTAAGGTAATAGATTGTAGTTAGTGTATAATAAAAGGATGCTATCTCATTCTTCTAACATCTAGTACAGTTGTTTTTCAATAAGTCTAATCATATAACAATTTTTTTTTAAAAAATCACAATTGTTGAGGTAATAGATTGTAGTTAGTGTATACTAAAAGGATGTAAATGGTTGTTTCACAGAAAAACGATGTTGCATTAACCACAATACTTGTAAGGTTGAATTTAATCAACCATCTTGTTAGCTTTATTCCGTGCCAATTTTGCTTGTATTTCAGCACTTAGAAACCCTGTATTTAGATGGGATTCATATAAGAGTAGTGAGTGAGAGAGTGTGAAGAAATGCTCAAGAAAATGTAAGAATGCAAGGCTTCGCGGCTGGGACTCGCGAGTGACTCGCGACTGGCAAGCCGCCAAATTCAGCACACGAGTGAAGCATGTGAGAAGATGAATAGTCACGCCAGCTAAAGCACTACAAAACAAAAAGTCCAGCATGGCCGTTCTGTTAGCTCGCAGCTTGAACTCGCGACTCAACCAAGTCGCAAGACCAAGCCGCCAACCAGCTCTATTTTGAAAAACTAACTCTTCACATTCCTATCTTACCCTAGTATAAATACCCCTTAAACCTACGAAATGTAGAGAGCTTCCAAAGAGAATTTTGAGAGAGAAACCCTAAAGAAAAATAAGATTAATTCATCTACAATCTTCACCTAAAAGACTCTTCAAATTCCTCTACTCTCTTCCTTTCCATTGATACATCCTTGAGAGATTGTTGACCAAATCTTTTTCTCACCATACCCACGTCTGTGAGAATGTTTTTTTGGTGCTAAGGGAAGCAGTTTGGAAAAGACCAATAGTTATTAGTTTATGCTATGGGTTATAGCAGAATCCAGTAAGGTAGAAAAGAAAAAGGTTCGGCGCAATCTCGTTGGAGCAAAAAGCTTGGAAGGTTTAGGTACCTGGATAGATTAGGCTTGGAGGGTCTATTGCTATTCGTGTATTCCAACTTCATTTTCTAGTAGATTATTGACCGTTTTGAGGGCGGCGGAAAGATTTTAGGCCGAGGGCTTCAGTTTCCTCCGATAACACATCGTTGTATAGTCCTTATATTTGCATCTCTCTTCCCTTAATCTTTACCTTTTAATTTCTATTGTGGATGTGATTTTAATTGGTTAGATTGTTTATCAATTCTGTTATAAGCTTGTTATCATTTTCCGCACGTACATCGTTTGATATAAAGCTTGAATTGGTATTTTGTTGTTTGTGGGGTCTAAACGTTCATAGTGTTTTTAACGTTATTTGAACTTTCAATACTACTTCAAAAAAAAATGTTATATATATATATATATATATATAAATTTATTGTGTCTATAGCATTGTGTGTGTGTGTGTGTGGAATATAAACTATCTAGCACAATTGTCAATGAATTGTTGGACTTAAAGAACATATTCTCTAAGAACACTTGCATTGGCGCTCTGTGCTTGTATAATAAATTTTTTTTTTTTTAAAGTACCACATTTTAGCTAACCCAACTCAAAATTCACCCATATCAGATCATGTAAAGTTGTGTAAAAATACATGATTGTTACAGTCACATTTTAAATTTACATTAACATTATTCATTTTGCTTTTTTTTTTTCTTTACATATCTCAAGAGTGAATGAATATTATAGATGGTGATTGTTGTGTGTGAATAAAGAGAAAAAATTATAAATTAAAAAAAAAAAAATTGACATTTTCATAAAATGTAATATAAAATAGATAATCTGATGTGACGTGAGGTGTTTTAAAAATGTGAATATGTAAAATTATATATATATATATATATATATATATATATAATAAATTTTTATGCTAAAATGCACAACAATTTTTATAAGATCGGCCGATGAGATTCTGGTCTTTAAGAGATTATCACAAATCCACAATGAAGGACAAACGTGCAAGACTGTATGTGTTTTTTTTTTTTTTTTTTTTTTTTTTTTTTTTTTTTTTTTTTTTTTAAATTAAATCTCATTGCTTAGCTCTTCAAGCATTGAACCATTGGTTTTCTCAACCAATTAAAAAATATATAATAAATAAATAAATATAAAAAGGCATTGAACCATTGACCTTGGAGAAATTAATTTGCATTTCTTTGAAGAGTGAAGCATGACTAGCTTTGTACCAATGATAATGAAGATCAACAATTTATCGAAAATATGATATAGGATGACATCATGACATCAGAAACTTCTACGATGAATCAATGGAATAAAAAATCTTAGTTTTCAATACATTTCATTTGGCGTTGTTTTAAGAGTTGTTAAATATAATAGGCTATAGTAGTTTTAGGACTTGAAATATTTTTAAATTAGTTACATATATATATATATATATATATTTTTTTTTTTTAAATTGATGGGATACTTGACAAAAGATTACATCATGTGAAATTTTCTTATATTGGCACAAAATCAGATTGTTTGTTCTGCTTATATGTTTGTATATCATATACATATATAGATTTCTTTCGATGGACAAAAATTAGCTCCTAAGTTTAGAGAAATCTCCTCAAATCTACAACACAAGGATTTTTAAGATTATTTATGTGTATTATTTAAGCAAATCATATAATTTATTAAAAATAATGCAAGTAAAACTATACACAGACAATTTCTTCAATCGCTACATAGTAGCTTGGAGGAGAAGAATAAAATTATGGACACAAAAATTTTACAAGTTTACAACAAAACTCAAATGTGAAAATAAGTTATGAATGATAAGTTAAAAAAGTGATGTCCATGATGGATGTAAATGAAACTAGTAGAAACTTAGCAACTAGACTTTGTTATAAAATAATTGTAAAAAAGTTGTGCTCGTAGCGCTAGCTGCTGAAAAGAAAATAACTCCAAACATATTTGAATCTAAACTTTTTTCTTCCTTCAAACTTTATTATATTATTATAAGGAGAGAAAAAAAATTGCAAATTGAAGTGTTGAATTTGAAAAATTATAGGAACACATAAACTTATAAAACTTTTACCACAACTCATCACGTGATAACTGGCGAGTTATGGGCGGGGAAGATGGATCCACTACTTTTTCTTTATCACTCATTACTCATTATTTAGCGAGTTATGACAAAAATTATATAAGTTTATGTGGTATTAACATTGCAGGCATTGAATTTCCTTCTAGAAACTAGAAAAGCCTTCACTCTTTCCAAAAAGTATGTGCTACACTTAATAGTGATTAACTGATTATTTCGAAAAAGGCACAATGAGGATATTTTTTTCAAATCACGTAAGCTTAACCATAATAATAAACTTTCGATTAAAAAAAAGGCTTTTGATAGTGTACTTTTCTTTTTTATTAAGAAAGTAGATACCATTCAACTTGCTTGGACACAATCAGCAAAAAATGCTACTACTTGCTTTTCATTCACCTCTCAAAAAAGTTTAAATGGTTCATTTCATGTTTGCAGGAATCTGTAACCCAAAAAAAAAAAAAAAAAAAAAAGAAAAAAAAAAGGAAAAAGTTGTAAGAATTACTATACATCATTGATTCATTGTAAAAATTAGAAATATTCTTAAGAGTCAAGGAAAGGTAAGGTAGCGGCCAAGAGAAAATGCTAGAACTAAATCTTTATTGGTGTCGGGAAAAAGTTTTTTCAGTCACATCTCATATCTAACCCTCTTCTTTCAAAACCTTAACAATGAGGTTTTATCGAATTGCCAAATTGGATGGAGGGGGATGGAAGGAAAGTACAAAGTGAAAAAAAAAAAATATATATATATATATATATATATATATATATATATATATGATAAGCCTTATAAAAGGTTGGATTATCATGTTGCCTTCTTTGAGAAGGAAAATCCTTGTGTGATCTCTTATCTCATATCTAACCCTCTTCTTTCAAAACTTTAATAATGAGGTTTTATCGAATTGCCAGTTTGGATGGAGGGGGATGGAAGGAGAGTACAAAGTGAAAAAATAATAATAATAATAATAATAATAAGCTTTATGAAAGAGTGGATTATCATGTTACCTTCTCTAAGAAGGAAAATCATTGTACGACCTCTTATCCATAGGTTTACTTTCTTCATTTTTTTTTCATAAATAATTTTTTTTTCTCAAATATATATTTTCTCCTTTTTTTAGAGAGTAGAAAAGTATATAAGAAATAGGTATTAAAAAAAAAAGATAAATATTTTCTATTCAGATGTAGCATTTTTTAATCTTCCAAAAATTGAAATAACAAATGATGAAATATATATCTTACATTAATGATTTTAAAAAACTTAATATTTCTAATTTATTAAATAAGAGAAAATTAATTCAATACAAAGATATTATAGAAATTTAAAATATGTCTCCACTTTTCTATCATATTCTAACCAAATACTTATATAATGAAAAATATTAATATCTTATTTCTTCTTCTTTTTTTCATATTTTTTGTATCTTCATTTCTGCTTTTTTATTTAAAAAAAAGTTTATTATAGTGATACTTCGTACCATGTTAGTCATGTGCTGGGAAAGGAACCACTTTATCACACTCTTCATAATATCTAGTATAGCTGTTTTTCAATAAGTATAATCAATAATCACCCAAAAAAATTCACAATGCAATATATTGTGATTGGTGTGTAACAGAAGTGATGTAAAGTTGGTCTCGTGGAAAAATAATGTTGTACTTCTAATCACAATATGTCACCTCAACAAATTGTAAAATAAAATGCTAAATTTATTATGTTTGTGTCATTTTTGGTAGTTTTTCGGTGGAATATAAATTATCGAGCACAATTGTCTATGGGATCTTGGAATGTTGGACTTACAAAGAAAATTCTCTAATACTACTCGACTACCTCACTACCAATCAAATATAGAAAGGGACAGGCGTGCAAGAGTGTATTTTTTTTAATTAAACATTATTAGTTTGAAGAGTGAAATTAAACATTATTAAACCTCATTGCTTAGCTCTCAAGCATAGACTTTTAATAAATTAATTCGCATTTTTTTGAAGAGTGAAATATGCTTAGTTTTGTTAATCCGTGCATTATTCTTGATTTTCCACCAATGATACTGATAATCACAATTTATTAAAAACATTGCCTCATTAAAAACTTCAGCGTGGCATCAATCATATAAAAACAATCTTAGTTTTCAATAATTTTTTTTTCATAAACTTCAGCTGCATGCTACGGTGTCACACAAGCTTGTTTAACAATAAAAAATTTTAAAATATTTTTTTGAATGTTTAGAAATATGGTCCATGCTGAAGTTAGAAACTAGAAAAAAGTCATACAAGTGACTTTTTTTTTTCAAATCTTATTTTTTTAGTTGCTAAAAATTGGTTAAAAAATGATTCTATCTATAAAAAATAAAAATAAAGACTTCAAAAAATTGTACATAAGTAAATAAACTAAAAAATTAAAAGAAAAAATCACTTGCCAGACAGACACTAAATTATTTAAATGTTCCTGTGAATGAACAAAACGGTTTTTATTGAACAGTCCAATTTTCATATTCTAAGAGATCCAAGCAATGATGAGAGTGATGAAGACTTTTTATTCTAATGTTAGTGCGAATGAAGAAATGGGTGGAATAGAAAGATAAATTTTTCATATCTTAATATATCCAGTGCATTAATGTACTGGACACCGCGTGTGTCCATTACACAAATGAGTGGAGTGGATAGTCAAATTTTTCATAGTCTAAGAGATTAAGGGTGTGTTTAGATACTACTTATTTGTTAAAAACTAAAATCTTATTGCTGAAAACACTATAATAAAATAATTTTTAAATGTGTGAATAGTCCTATGAGACTCAAAAATACATTGAAATTTATGTTTTGCTGAGTTTGATGGAAAAATAAACAGTATTCACGAGACCTACTAAAAAACACTAAACGCAAAGATTGGGCAAAACGGCCAATCTAATTGCACGCTAAGTCAAGGTGGTTGCTTTTTCCAAAATGCTTTTTTTTTAATCGGAGATTAGGTGGAGAGGGGTTATTATCATGGGACCATAATCATTGCAAAAGATATTTAATTTATTAGTTAAAGACTTCAAATTCCAAACTTCACCAAAGTTTTTAAGGAAGCAATACATGTGTAATCATGTTGTAGAATCTATTATACAAAAGTTTAAAAAGTAGTTGTGGAAGTTCATGCCAGAGGAATTGGATTCTATTGGGTCATCGTGTAAGAACGATCAAGAAGATCATAATTCACAACAAAACGTTTTCCAACGCTTAAAATTAAAAATAAATAAATAAATAAACAAAAACTAAAAAACTAAAACAAAACAAAACAAAACAAATTTTGATCAAAAAGTGCAGAGACCCTGAAAAAGAAAAAAGTTAAGCCAACCAAACGCGGATTTAGGCTTGAAAGTTGGAAGTTGGAACATGTAAATTAATATATATGAAAGGTAAAGGCATCTGCCGCTAGATAGAAAAATACATTGAAATTTATGTTTTGCTGAGTTTGATGGAAAAATAAATAGTATTCACGAGACCTACTAAAAAACACTGAACGCAAAGATTGGGCAAAACGGCCAATCTAATTGCACGCTAAGTCAAGGTGGTTGCTTTTTCCAAAATGCTTTTTTTTTAATAGGAGATTAGGTGGAGAGGGGTTATTATCATGGGACCATAATCATTGCAAAAGATATTTAATTTATTAGTTAAAGACTTCAAATTCCAAACTTCACCAAAGTTTTTAAGGAAGCAATACATGTGTAATCATGTCGTAGAATCTATTATACAAAAGTTTAAAAAGTAGTTGTGGAAGTTCATGCCAGAGGAATTGGATTCTATTGGGTCATCGTGTAAGAACGATCAAGAAGATCATAATTCACAACAAAACGTTTTCCAACGCTTAAAATTAAAAATAAATAAATAAACAAAAACAAAAAAACTAAAACAGAACAAAACAAAACAAATTTTGATCAAAAAGTGCAGAGACCCTGAAAATGAAAAAAGTTAAGCCAACCAAACGCGGATTTAGGCTTGAAAGTTGGAAGTTGGAACATGTAAATTAATATATACGAAAGGTAAAGGCATCTGCCGCCAGAGCCTAACTTGTCACCCCCAAACGCGTAGATCTTTTGAGGATTTGGTCTTTTTCTTCACAATTCTATTATATTACCGACAAAATTTATGTATAATTATGTTTTTGATACTGTAAAATTCAGACATCTAACGTCTACTTTATAATAATAGCTCTTACACAATAATTGGGTTTTAGTGTAAATAGAGTTTAATTCTAGATCTCTAAATCTCTTATGGCCTGTTTGGAAGTTTAGAGAGGGAGGAGAGTAGAGGGGAATGGTTCCCCTCCACCTTATTTGGATGTTTTTAAAATTAGTAGGGGGAAAGAGAGTAATTAATCCTTTCTCTTATTTGAATGTTTTAAAAATTAGGATAAAAAGGAGAGGAAATTATTAAAATAGACAAATTTACCCTTATTTGAAAATAGACTTGCAACATTGGTCTATGATTAATTTAGAAATGATAAATTAGGGAATTTACTTGTACAATAATTTATTTACTCTACTCTCCCTCCTCTCTCCAATTTTGGGGGAATTAAAAATGAGGGGTTAGAGGGAGTTGAAACCCCTCCAAACCCCCTCAAACCTCTCCCTCTCCTTCCTTAAAAAACTTCCAAACAAGGTAATTGGATTACTCTCCCTTCCTCTACTCTGCTCCCCCTCCTTTTTTAAACATCTAAACAGACCATTAATTGACGACAAAAAATTTAACTAGTTGACTTAGATGAAACTCGCTTCATATAGTTTCTTAGTTCTTATAACTTAAATTCTTCAATTGAATTTAATCATGTAGTAGTTTTATTGACTAATAAATTCTATAGTTGAATTTAAATGTTTCTAAGAAAAAATAACATATTTTTTAATTAAATTTAATTGAAGAATTTAATGTATGATATCTTAACTACTTAAGTTTTGTCTTTACATTACCGTCACTTTGATTATTTAATTTCACAGGCAACTTCCAAAGTCCATACTTGACTAGATCAAAAGAACTTAGTTGCTTTATTGGTAGAGAAGGTACGGTAATTAATTAATACTAATTAATCAACCATCCTATAGCTTTGGCATTATATAGAGATTTCTAAGCTTGATTATATAGTTGGGACAAAGGTTTAAGTAGTATGACAAATTCAACTATATTCCTTATCAGATTAAAAGTTCCTCTTTGGAATTCACTATTCAAGAATTAAAATAATTTTATGTCTATATTTTTTTTTTTTTTTAAGATTTTCTGTTGAAACACGGTTTTCTTTTCTATTTTTTTTTATTAATATAAGTCAATCCACTAGAAGATAACACTAATTAAAGTCATGTGACCTTTAGAACCAGCCGCCTCGGTAGATAACTTGATACATGTGTTGTTTTTTGCAATGGAAAAGGATTCGCATCCCAATTTGTAAGGAATAAACTTCATCAAGTTTTATCTTCAAAGATTCCTAGCTATAAGCAAGATTTGCTGAGATCACAATTTTTTGATAGACTTGGTTTAGAACAATATCAGCAATATAACACATGAGGTCCAAACTCCAACTCTTTAATTGTTTTTGGATTAAATAATAAAAGGGGGTTTTCGATGTGAACTCATCGTCACACGTCACATAACAAAAGTGAATAATATCATATGTATCACTGGAGCCTTTCTTGATTTCGGCTCTAACTATTCTTTCAAGAACATCATTACCATTATACATTAAATATTGCCAATCGCGATCTCAACTCTCAATTGTAGTTGCAATAGTTTCCCTCTCCTTTCTTTGACGTTTTTCCCAGAGACTTCTTAATTCTCACGCAAAGCATATTTGGAAATGCTTTTACACTAGTTTTTCTTCTAATGGAGATTAATGTACATGTTAATTTCCTTTTCTTTTCTTTTTTTTGAGGAAAAAATTGACTCACGTGTATATTATTGTTCCATAGATCATGCGTCATACGCATCAAAAAAAAAAAATAGATCATGCGTCATAATACATTGTCACTTGGGCTTTTTGGTAAGCGCATAGATACCACCAACTACCAACGCATAGTAAGGCGTGCCACTACTCACTACTCAACCCTACTATCATGATTTTTACATATTAGGAAGTATGAGTCAGTACTAATACTCAAACCCACAACCTCTTGGCACTTAGTTCAGAGTGATGTGTCTTTTCGAGGGCTTTCTACCAACATACCACTCTTGCTGGTGATTGATTAATTTCCTTTTAATTTAACTTGTTAGAACATTGTTCGCATTTTTCTAAATAAATTAAACTTTTGAGATAAATTATAATTTATCATAATATTAGAGCTAGGGATCCTAACTTATCTTAGCTAAATGTGAGGTCAAATTATTCGCTCAAAAGTATTTTTATTTTTTAGTTCCTTACCGTTGCATTAAATCTTATCAGTTTCAATTGCTTTCGAATGAACCCGCCTCATTCTTCTTTCCTCTTTTTTTTTTTTTTTTTTTCCAAAGAATTTTCGACGAGCACGTTGACGTTGAGGAAAAACGTGAATTATTAAGCAACAAAATTATTTTCCTTTTTATTCTTTTTGAAAGAATTTAATGTGTCATTTGACTAATTTCAAATAAAGTCAATTAAAAAAATAATTAACATAAATATTAAAATTCAGTAAAAGTTCATAATAATATGACATCAAAATCTATATTTTTGATAATCACATCAAAATCTATATAAAACTAAAAACATTTGATTTTTGGTTAGCCTAATAATATTGTGTCTTATAAGTTTTCGGACCTTACAATTTTACATACCTATATTATAACATTTTTTTTGATAAAATTTAAATTCTATCATATATTTAAATACTTTTAATTGTTGAATTTCATAAAAGGATCCTTTAATTCTATATCAATGTTATAATATGTTTTTTTAATGAAATTTAAATTCTATTCTATATTAAAATCGTTAAATATCTTCTTCTTTTTTGAGAGGAAGTTGAATATCATATATATATATATATATATATATATATATTTTTAAGAAAAAAAAAGTCATATTATGTTAAATTATCCCATGTATTGCACATGTTACTAACTAGTTTACATATTAAACTAGGGGTGGCAAATGGGCGGGTTTGGGTGGGTTTGGGGTGGGCATAATTGGGTTGGGTATGTAAAACCCATTTACCCATTTAAAACCCATTTAACTAATTCCTTATAACACAAATCCAACCCAACCCAATTATTATGGGTAAACCCCAACCCACCCAATTACCCAATTATCAAAATTACCAAAATGCCACTAAAGTGAAAATGGCCAAAGTACTCTAAAATCTTCAAAAATGACCAAAATGCCCCCAAAACCTGAAAATTACCAAAATACCCCAAAAACCCAAAAAAATGACCAAAATACCTCCGAAATCCAAAAAATGACCAAAATACCCCCAAAACCCAAAAAATGACCAAAATACCCTTGAAAGCCAAAAATTACCAAAATACCTCCTAGAACCTAAAAAATGACCAAAATATCCCCAAAACCTTAAAATTACCAAAATACCCTCCAAAACCTAAAAAATAACCAAAATACCCCTGAAACCCAGAAAATGACCAAAATACCCCTGAAACCCAGAAAATGACCAAAATACCCCCTAGAACCTAAAAAATGACCAAAATACCCTCGAAACCTAAAAATTACAAAAATAATCTCAAAACCTACAAAATGACCAAAATACCCCTAGAACCCAAAAAATGACCAAAATACTCCTGAAACCTAAAAATTACCAAAATACCCCCCAAAACCCATAAAATTACCAAAATATCCCCAAAACTAAAAAATGACGAAAATACCCCCGAAATCTAAAAATTACCAAAATATCCCTGGAACCCAAAAAATGACCAAAATACCCCTGAAACCTAAAAATGATCAAAATACCCCCAAAACCCATAAAATGACCAAAATACCCCTGAAACCCAAAAAATGACCAAAATACCCCCAAAACCTAAAAATGACCAAAATACCCCATAAACCCAACAAATGTCCAAAATACCTCCAAAACCTAAAAAATTACTAAAATACCTCTGAAACCTAAAAAATGGCCAAAATAACCTCAAAGCCTAAAAATTGACCAAAATAACTCTAAAAACTAAAAATGACCAAAATACTCCCGAAACTTCAAAAATGGCCAAAATAACCACGAAGTCTAAAAATTGACCAAAATAACCTAGAAACCTAAAATTGACCAAAATAGCCCCTAAACCTAAAAATGACCAAAATACCCCCTAAACCCAAAAAATGTCCAAAATACCTCCAAAACCTAAAAAATTACTAAAATACCTCTGAAACCTAGAAAATGGCCAAAATAACCTCGAAGCCTAAAAATTGACCAAAATAACATTGAAAACTAAAAATGACCAAAATACTCCCGAAACTTAAAAAATGGCCAAAATAACCACGAAGTCTAAAAATTAACCAAAATAACCTAGAAACCTAAAAATGACCAAAATAGCCCATAAACCTAAAAAATAATCAATATACCTTCGAAACCTAAAAATTAATTGAAATACCCCCTGAAACCTAAAAAATTACCAAAATACCCTTGAAACCTAAATACAACCAAAATAACCCCTAAACCTTAAAATGACTAAAATATCCTCAAAACCTAAAAAATGACCAAAATTCCCCGAAACTTATAAAATGACAAAAAAGCCCCTTAAATCTGTAAGTCGATAAAAATACACCCTAAACCTAAAAAATTATCAAAATCCCCCGTAAAACTAAAAAATGACCAAAATACTCCCTAAACATAAAAAATGACCAAAATACCCATAAACCTAAAAAATGACTAAGATACCCCAAACCCCTATTTTGGTAATTTTAGAGGCTTCGAGTGTATTTTGTTCATCTTATAGGATTAGTTGTATGTTGGTCATTTTAGATATTTTGAGGGGTATTTTGGTCGTTTTATAGGTTTAGAGGTATTTTGGTCGATTTAGACGTTTCAAGGTATTTTTGGAAATTTTAGAGGTTTCACGTTGTTTGTGGCCATTTTAGCGGTTTTGGGTTTATTTGGGTCATTTCAAAGGTTTAGGGGTATTTTCGTCACTTTAGAGGTTTGAGGATATTTTGGTCATTTTTTAGGTTTAAGGGGTATTTTGGTCACTTTTTAGGTTTAGGGGGTATTTTGGTCATTTTTAGGTTTCGGGGTTATTTTTGTCAATTTTTAGACTTCGGGGTTATTTTGGTCATTTTTTGGTTCCAGGGTTATTTTGGTCATTTTTAGGTTTCTAGGCTATTTTGATCAATTTTTAGGCTTCAGGGTTATTTTGGCTAATTTTTAGGTTTCGAGGGTATTTTAATCATTTTTAAGGTTTCGAGGGTATTTTGGTCATTTTTTAGGGTTTAGGGGTTATTTTGGTTATTTTTTAGGCTTCGGGTTTATTTTGGCCATTTTTTAGGTTTCGGAGGTATTTTGGTAATTTTTAGGTTTCTGGGGTATTTTGGTCATTTTTTGGATTTCATGAGTATTTTGGTCATTTTTAGGTTTCGGTGGTATTTTGGTCATTTTTTGGGTTTTAGGATTATTTTGGTCTTTTTTGGTTTCGGGGGTATTTTGGTCATTTTTTGGGTTTCAAGGGTATTTTGGTCATTTTTAGGTTTTGGGGGTATTTTGGTTATTTTTGGGTTTCGGGGGTATTTTGGTCATTTTTAGGTTTCGAGGGTATTTTGGTCGTTTTTTGGATTTTAGGGGTATTTTGGTCATTTTTTTTGGTTTTAGGGGTATTTTGGTCATTTTTAGGTTTCGGGGGTATTTTGGTTTTTTTTTGGGTTTCAATGGTATTTTGGTCATTTTTTGGATTTCAAGGGTATTTTGGTCATTTTTAAGTTTTGGGGGTATTTTGGTCATTTTTTAGGTTTTAGGGGTATTTTGGTCATTTTTAGGTTTTGGGGGTATTTTGGTCTTCTTTTGGGGTTTCGAGGTATTTTGGTCATTTTTTGGGTTTAGGTGTTATTTTGGTCATTTTTTAGGTTAAGAGGGTATTTTGGTAATTTTAGTAGTTTTGGGGTTGGGTAATTGGGTACCCAATTAAAACCCAATAAACATTAGTGTTAATTGGGTTTAATTGGGTTAATACCCATTTAACCCAACTAATAATTGGGTGGGTTTGGGTCTATTTTAAGTGGGTGGGTTTGGGTGAGCAAATGGGTTTGGGTTGATTTTGCCACCCCTATATTAAACAAAACTCTCTAATATGAAAAGGAAAATCATCCAAACAGGCCTATGTGTTAATTGACTCGCTCTTGTACACTGAACCAATTAGAATTTAGACGAATGTCAAATAAATGCCATATATACATATCTCAACGGGTTTAATACACAAGAGCACTGGACCCAACTTTTATAAAAAAAACCTAATGGAGTTACAATTGTTCTTTACTAGTTAAAACAAGAGGCATAAAAACATCAATAACATGATCATTGGCTCAAAAATAACAATTATTTCAACTTATAGATCATGTGTGTTAAAAACCACGAATCCGGGGTCTAATAGATCGACCCATTTAAAACAAATTTCTTGTCGCCATGAACAAAATACTAAAAATCCATCTTGGAACAATCATCTTATCTTAGCTTAAAGTGATCGATTATTAAAGAAAAGGCTAACTTTTTTTCACTAATTCAATCTCTCTCTCAACTTCATTGTTACGTAAAGAAACTTTTTTTTTTTTTTTTTAATAATAGAAATTCATTAGATTAAGTTGCATTTTTAAAAAAATAATAATTTGATCAATGAAAAATTCAAACCCTTATATTCTCTGATAAATGAGAGTAGACAATACAATTGATCCATAAGGCTTTTGACGATTAAGATTTAGTTACAATTATAATACATGTTCATTCCATCTAGATTTAAAAGCATTAATACATAAAATATCAAAATCCTGTTGTAAATTGGCCCTTCTCTGTAGCTAGAGCAGAGCTTAAATATTTGGAACGAGGCTAATGGGCTTAGCTTTTACATGAGTTTCGTTAAAATTTTACTGAAATGCTAGTTTATAGAGCCTGATGCGAGTGCTCTTAAGCATGGTTTTGTGCAGCCTTCTCCATTACTACTCCTCGTTCTTTCTCAGTATTTTAATTGATTGGGCTGATGAAACCACCTCCTCAAAGGAGGTACAGCCCAACAATTGGGAAGGCTTTCAATTTGATCATTGCTTGTTAATTGTCATGGAGATTAATTAGTCTTCTTCTTTTTTCTCTTTTTTTTCAAAACTTTCCTTCTTTACAAACTCTGCATTTCATATTCTTTTTATCTGTACATCCTATACAAGTTTTTTTTTTTTTTTTTTTTCAATGTTCCAAAAAGCTTAAGGACAGCAAATGGAAAGAATCAACCAATTTTTTGTTGGTTGTGATCATCAAATGAAAGAACTGAGCAGAGCCACTGATTTGCAAAGGAAAGTACTTGAGCAAGATGGTTCAATTCGCTTGGTCAAGGCAAATTTAACTAAGAAGACCAAAATGAACTTTGTATTAATATTGTATGATCTGACTTGAATTAAAATGGGGGAGTAGGTTACAAAATATGCATTTATAAGGAAATGGTCAAATCTTTGATTGCAATTACATCAAATCACTTCTCAGAAACTGAAGCCTAACTGCTTATCTCCAAGTTGCCTCTTTAAAAATCTCAATTATGTCAAAGCGGCATATCACAAGATTGAATCTGAGAATCAGTGTCACCCACCAAAAAAAAAAATTTTGGGGTAAGACTGGTTACCAATCACCTTTTCCAAATCCATAGTGAATACAATTTTTTTTATGGTACCGGCATAAAAAGATATTGGACTCCTAAGACAGACCAAAAGACAGACACACAAAGAAGTGTATTGCAAATTTCTTATTTGTTTAGGAAGTACAACAAAGAATTACAACTGATATGTCAGTCACAGAATATGTAAACTAAAATCATCCTTAACTAAATGAAGTGAAGGGAGAGTACATTTCAGTTATTTCACCAATAACCTTTACAAGAACAGTCACCGTCTTTAAAATGGTGAAACCTATTCCTGTCTCTCACAATAATCTCTCTGTTAAAAGTTTCGGATATTTTTTTTGCTACTTCATGACAATCCCAACAAATCCTGAGGTTCTTCACAATCCTAATGGGTACACCTTCTTTTAAAGTGATCAAACCAAAAGCAATGGCTACCTTCTCACTATGTTTAAACAAAGCATCCTCTTTTTCTTCCTCTTCTATATCAAACAGTACAGGGTTAGTGTCAGCTACATAGCCAGCTAGTCTCAATCGCTTTGATATCTCTGCCATCATCGTCTCAATTTCATCATACCTTGGATGAGAATTATCCCCAACAAAGAACTCATGAACTTCACCACCAACCTCTATAACACTACATCCAGGGAGCTTTGTCAAACCTCTAGCCTTCATAATCTCACGCACAGAACTAACCTCTTCCCAGTTCTTGTTATCAGCATACATATTTGACAGAAGAATATAAGCACAATGATTCTTGGCCTCCAGCTCCACTAGCTTTCTTGAGGCAAGTTCACCCAGTTTCATATTTTTATACATTCTACAAGCACTAAGCAAAGCTCCCCAAGCACCAGAATGAGGTTTCAAGGGCATGTTATTGATGAAGTTTAAGGCTTCATCTAAGCGGCCAGCTCGACCATATAAATCAACCATGCACCCATAGTGCTCCAGCTGAGGCTCAATACCATACACTTTCCCCATTGACTCAAAATGCTCACAACCTTCCTCAACTAGTCCTGCCACAGTACAACCTCTAAGAACTGAAACAAATGTGATCTCATTGGGATGAATGCCATCATGTTTCATAAGAGAAAAAAGTTCAAGACACTTCTTTCCAAATCCATTCATGGCTAGCCCACCCATGGCACTAGTCCAAGTATACACATTCTTTTCTTTCATTCCCCAAAAAACTTCCATGGCCTTATTCACATTTCCACATTTCGCATACATGTCAATCAATGCAGTCCCCAGTGTCACCGTCATCCTTAGCTTGTTTCTCTCTATATAAGCATGCGCCCACCTCCCTTGATCCAATGCACCTAAGTGGGTGCACGCAGATAAAACCAAAACCATAGACACCTCATTCACCCACACGCCCTCCATTTGCATCAAATGGAATAAACTCAATGCCTCCCTCGGCTGCCCACATTGTGCATACCCACCAATCATTGCGTTCCATGCAATATGGTCCCTCTTAGGCATTACATCAAACAGCTCCCTTGCAAAACCAATGTCACCACATTTCGAACAAGCACTCACCATAGCTGTCTGACACACCAAATCTGGCTCTGGAATTTTATGAAACACCTTATGACACGAACTCAGACAACCCAATTCAGTGTACATGAAAATCAACCCACTTTGAACATGTGGGTCATGTTCAAACCCATGTTTTATTAGTGCACCATGTACTGCCAGACCCGTCCCATGTGCTGAAAGCTGAGCGCATGTGCGAACCAAGAAATTAAAGGTGTAGTTATCAGGTGAGAGATTGTGATTAGATTGAAGAATTTTTTTGTAGAAGCGAAAACTATTTTGAGGGGTTGAGCTTTTGGAGTGGGCTCTGATCATAGAGTTTAAGGCAAAGAGGGTTGGGTTGTCACATTGGTCCAGAACTTGATTGGAATAATCAAGATTGTCAGGGTTGTTGAGGGCAATGGTGGCTATAAATTGGCCCGACAGGTGAGGGTCTTTAAGAAGACTGTTAAGTACCAGTTGGGAGTGGATTTGCTTCAGCTCTTTTAGGGTTGTAACTGAGTCTATCAGAGAAATTATTGGGTGCTTTGCAATGCTTCTGAAGGAGTTCATGACCAGCAAATCAGAGGCATGGTTATCAAGAATGGGATCCTACATAGAATTGGTGAGAAGGTCCCATGGATCAGATTGAGGGTCATAAGATTCTATCATCCGTCCACAAAAAAAAAAAAAAAAACAAAACAAAACAAAACAAAAATCACCAGTAATGATAATATATGTTATAGAATCCTTGGAAAAAAAGTAAATTTGGCACAATACATTAGTCTCTTGTGAACAAATGAGAAATATAAAGCAACTTTTCTGAGATTCTAACTGGTTTACTATAGCATATTTAGATTAATTAAATCCTAATTAAATATTCTAACATAATCAAGACAAATAATTCTTTTTCAATAAGCTAATAGATACAGTTAACTGGTATAAGCAATATGGATTATTTCCCATTAATCCAAACTTATGCTTTGCTCATAGGCCACAACTATCACATTCAAATCATGAAAAATCAATCACATTCTATTACAGTGTTGAAATCGATCATATTTAGCAGTTACCTCTAATGCAGCAGCCAATCTAATTACTTTTACTCTATTATTATAATTGAAGCTATAGTTAATTTTGCATTCTATAATCTCTGTGCGAAATCATATCCACTATGCTCTATCATCTACTATGCTATTCTATAGATTTTAAAAAATAAATGCAAACTGTTACAACTGGTTCTACCTCAAAAATCAATCCCCAAAAAATATAAAACAAGATGCAAATCAACATATCTTAGGTGCTACAGAAATAAAAATCGAGTGAACTGGGAAGAGGAAAAATGAATAATAATGAAAAATGCTCACCCCAATAGGAGATTGTCAACTCGTGACAGCAGCACAACATTGTCTCTCTCGATTGGGAGTTGTCTAGGCAAGTGGCAGTCGCATGATGTTGTCACTCTTGATTTGGCTGAAATACTAATTTCTTAGCTACAACTTTTTCACACCAGCCATATTTTAAAAAGCTGAAAAATAAGATGTGCAAACGGACACAAATCTTGAATGCATTCAAGATGATCAATATTTCAGCCAAATATGGTCATCAATTCATTTGGAAATGAGTCTAATGTTGTAAGCCATCTAATAGTTGTTGTTAATGGCCTAACAAGTTGGTTAATGCATATTGCTATGTAGGTAAGAGGCGTCTTTCTCTGTTGGAACTCACCTTATTCCACACCCCAACACAGTAATTGCACACAGCAAACAAACCACCTTTTGTATCCCCTCTATGGTCCATGCTTCCTATCGCTTTTTGGAGACAATTTTTGGTTTAAAAAAAATGTTTTCTTCTTTGTACATGTTTCTTTACCATATTATCAAGTCTTGATCTTTCTGAAGGTTGAGAGAGGTGGGGAGAATGCTTTTTTTTGTGAGCAACTACAATGGGGGAGTTACTGCTGTTGCTGATGGTGTCTCAAGGTATGAAATTCAGAATTTTCTGTTATTTGATAATTAAATTCAATTATTTTTCTGATAAGTAGAATTATTTATTCAAAAAAAGATCGCTTCATGTTCCCGATGATTAAATTCAATTTTCAGTGTTCAAATTTTATTTCCTAAAGGTGAACAGTAAATAAATTAGTAAACTGGTGGATAATTTGCATATCATTGTTCTCATTTGAAAAGTTTAACCAAAACCACATGCATATGATTAAAGACTCATAAAAAGTTGGCAAATTTTATCAAGGCTTGTAATGAATCAAGGAGTCCACACATCTTTCAGTTTTTCTGTGTTAATTCCCCAGAAATTTCATGAATTTGGAATTTGCGACCTGTTGACAAATGCTTCAACGTTAGTGGGGGATGAGGAGGTAGCATTATTCAAATAGTAGGTTAGCAGGGGTGTTTTGTGTTATACCCAACTTGTATCTACTTCAAACCAATTTCTACTGATACCATAACTAATGACCATGAAGAATATAAGCTAAAAGTTGTGGTATGTGGCTTACAAATGGCATACATTTGGACTTGTATTAGCTAAAGTATTTGCCTACCAGTAGCTATTATTTCTAATTGAATAGTTACCATTCGGCTTATTATGTTGTTAGCTAACGGACCTGAAGCATGTTGTTACCTACCGAGCAGGTTAACAATGATCCTCATATTCCCTTAAGGAAAACACCTGCTGCTACCTCATCCATAGGTTCAGCTACTAAAGGTGGTACCCAAGTAACAAAACTCCCACTTTTGCGGGGTCTAGGAGAGTTCATAGATTGTTTGAAGAGGTTGATTCCCAGACTCGAAACCACGAACTTGTTGATTTTGATGGAAGGCACTTGCCATCACACCAAGGCTCGACCTCTATAAGTTCAGCTAACCGTAAACACGTGTTTAAGATATCCTTCCTATAGTTGCTCACAGTCATGAACTTAGTTTTTCCACTTCAACCCTAAATTTTTGGGATCAGTTATGGATTCTCAACAGATTAGTTATGGAGGCTCGGCGACGTGTACTATTTTCTTCAATTTTTCTTCCACTTGCTTAATAAAATTGAAGCTATAGTTTTATTTTGCATAACATCAGTAGAAATGAACATATATATCCAAACTATTACAACTAATTCTAACTGTAACTCTCTAATTTCTCTCTCTGCAAAATCATATGCTATTATATAGATTAACAAACAAAAGTAAACTGTTACAACTGATTCTACCTCAAAATCAATTCTCAAAAAATTTAAATCATGATGCTAATCAATATATATATCTTACAGAAACAAAAATCGAGTGAACTGGGAAAGAGGTGAAATGAATAATAATGAAAAAACCCTCACCTGCAGCAGCACGACGTCGTCTCTCTTTCACTTTGGGCTCAGAATTGAAGGCCCAATAACAAGAAACAGCTCACTTGAAGGAGTGTGATAACCAGTGGCGTAGCCTAAAAAAATGTTTAGTGGTTATCAAGACTTCATAAAATCAGTAAAATTTATTTTTACAGAATATAGCAATATTCTTTTTTATAAAAAATAAAAAAAAAAATCATGGGCTTTGGGGCTTTGTCCCCTTTGTTACTAGCGCTAACCAAGAGGTTTGTAACTCAACTAACACCTATTATTGGTTTTATTAAAAATGTTCAACAACTGAGTTCTTGATCATGGCAATATGATCTAAGGTTTGTTTGTGGCGTCATAGCCCAGATTGATATTGTATAATATATATGTGGTCTAATTTTTTAATGAAGTGCTATATTCCATCTCTTAGATACGTTTAGTAATAGTTAACAGTCTTGTAATTTAGTGGTATTACTTGAATTTTTTTTTTTTTTTTTTTTTTTGAGAAAAATCAAGATTTGAATTCAAAGACCTCTCCCCCACTTGTGATAAGAATTGAATTATTTAAAATATATATATCAAAGTGCATAATGGTCTTATATATTGTAAAATCTCTTGTTTAACCATATGAAATTCAACCCAAAAAAAAAAGTAATTTAAAGTTTAATAATTTGACTGAAATTTAATCCTCTGTTGGTGTTATAGTCATTTATGAAATTATAAAGTTTTATAATTCACAATTAGCTTCCCCTGCTGATCTAGAGTTAATCCCAGATTCTGAGGCAATGCAACCAAATCTGAAATTTCACTTGGTCCATTGATTAACAGCATTAACAAGTAGACGCAAGAGAAGAAGGTTCTGTATCAATGTTCTATACTCTATGGTATACCATAAGTGCTCTGGAAGACATATATGCAGGACCCTCTTTTATCAACATGACACATGGGGTATGACCAAAAGTATAACATGCAGGGAATCAAGAAAAATGAAAGGCCAGTCTCAAAAGAATGAGCAGCAATCCATGTGGCAGGCAAAAAGAAAAGGTATACTCAAGCTACTAGTTCTCAGTATGAAAAAAAAGTAAAGAGTAGGCCATGCTACAATTGTTTTCTGTGAGTACCACACTTATCCTAGATTCCTCATGCACATAATCAAGAATACTATTCCTTTTGATCTATCTGCACAACAAGCTGCACAAAGTAAGATTTTTGGTAAAAACAGCTTAACTATTGCACCCACAAAGGGGACAATAGTGTGATGATCTGTGATCTAATATGCCAATTCAATGTACATATAGAAACAGTTTTTCTTTTTTCTTTTTTTAAATATATGACAATTTAATGGGCCATCAATATATATTGTATGTAAGTGGAAAGACAATGTAGATGACAGATGATATTTATAAAGTTTTGTGTTTCATCAGGCTATCAAGGAAACCTCATAGACCACATTGTAA